>JAANYP010000559.1:471736-738807 GCA_020465985.1 Centrapalus pauciflorus
ATTCTCAGTGTTAGGTTCTTCTGGATTAGCAACTTCTGGAGACCCATCTACAGTCACAGTAGGCTCGGACGTAGATTCGAACGTGGTCCTTGGAAAAATATGGCCATCGTCATTTAGGTGCAACGTCGCCATGTCTTTTTCGATAGTACCTGCAGTTTCATCCAAAGGAATGTTAAATGACTCAAATAACTTATCATAGTCAAAAATCCATTCCGGACCAGTTTGGGGTTCATGTGTATAACTTGTGACTTCAAATATTGATACACAACTCCAACAGTACCTACTTTTGTTACCAAACCGTTTGTTTGGTGATTGCACATAACCTAGGAAGTACCCTTCGTCAGCCTTTTCACCAAACTTCGGTGATGTTTTTGTTCTTAAAAGTGTACATGGTACTCTCCAAACGGTTCGAATCCAGTTAAGTTAGGTGGCCGTTTATTCAAAATTTCATAACATGTTTTGTTCAATGATTTGGCTGTAAGGACTCTATTTAAAATGTGGCACGCGGTATTCACTGCCTCCCCCCAAAACATGGTAGGAAGCTTTGAATCCGAAAGCATAGTCCTTGCAGCCTCAATCAATGTTCTGTTTTTACGTTCGGCCACCCCATTCTGTTGTGGTTCATATGGTGCACTGAATTGATGCACGATGCCCTTTGATAGGCAATATACACCAATTACAGAGTTTTTAAATTCTGTCCCATTATCACTACGAATACTTTTAACCCTAGTTCCGTAGGAATTCTCCACTTGGTCTAAGAACCCGATGAGCTTTGTAGCCGTCTCGTCCTTTGTACCTAAAAAGAAAACCCAAGAAAAACGTGAGTAATCGTCGGTGATAACTAAGCAGTACCAACTACCTCCAATACTCCTTTTGTTGATAGGGCCGAAAAGGTCCATATGCAACAAATCGAATGTCGAGGTTATGGAATTCAGCTTCTTGGACTTGTGTGTCTTTTTATGTTGCTTGCCCTTCATGCACGGTAGACACTTGTCTTCAAATTGAAAGCTCTTTAGAGGCACACCTTGCACCAAACCATTCTTCGTTATGTAGTTCATTTTCCTTAGGTGCAAGTGAGCCATGCGTCTGTGCCACAAAACTGATTCCGTCTCCGAAGCTTTTGATAGTAAACAGATCGGACCCATCGAATTATCTGGCTTGTTCATGTCGAGCATGTACAAGTCATTCTTCCTTGGAGCCCGCATCAATATCCAATCTTCAGGTATCGTGAATCCCGGCTTTAGCACTAACGCCTCAGTGTCAGTAAATAACACTGAGTTCTTCTTATCACAGATTTGAGATACACTAATGAGGAATTATGAACCAGTTTAAATCAACGTGATAACTTGATCCAACTATATCGTCCCATTGTGACTTCTCCGAGTTCCAGTTGATATTTCCTCCTTTGTTACCCCGCGATATGATACAAAATCCCCTATTACCCCCCTTGAATCTGTGAGAAGACCTTCTTTCTTCCCCCTCATGTGCCTGAAGCAAACCACTGTCTGACGAACCACTTGTTGGTTTGACCGTAGTTATCTTTCCTGGCACATGAAAAAGAAAAATAGGTTAGTTATCACGGGGAACCAAGCCATGACTGACGTTGGTAATACCAAATTCTCGTCCACATACTTGAACTCTTTCAAATACCCATCTCGCCTTTCAGGTGACTTGGGCCTTTGAACTGAATTCTGTTGTGGTGCCGAGTGATTTAGATTCACTCTTTGCCTTTGAGTAGGCATTTGTTGTGATGCTCTAGAATAAGTCCTATTATAATGCATTTCAGACTGAGATCCCTGAGCTTTTACCGGAACATATTGTCTAACAGGAGTATGTGACCTAACTGGAGTGCGTGACCTGCTAGGTGTGGTGCTCCTATAGACTTGTTGAGGTGCTGACCTAGATTGATTAAAGACACGATTTGGTGAATTTGTCCTAACCACTTCTTTTGGTCCAACCTTAACCGGTGTATGTTTCACAACAGGTTTTGGTGCGGCCTGCACAGTTTTCTCGGTACACTGAGAACTACTCGTGCTCGCCACACTTGGTGAAGGCTTAACAGTTGTTGGGTTCACTGTCTTAGGTGTAACATCAGCTTTCCTAACTGGACAGTGAGAAGCAACATGCCCTTTCTCATGACATCTAAAGCAAGACATCTTATCCATGGACTTTTTGGTTGGTCCCTTAGATCTAGGTGTCTCACTAGTGTCTAATGCCTTTGGTACATCTACAGTGTCTGTCTCTTCGACCTGGTCAGCCCATGAAATTTTCTGTTTTCCTGCAGGTGTTTCACTGGTGGAAGACACAAATTTCACTTGCTTGACCTTGACGGTTGAGTCAGTCACCTTAGGTGTATTTTCAACTTTAGGCTCAGGTGTAGGTTCAGGTAGGTCCTCTAAAACTACTGAGACTTGTCAGTTTTCTCCTGAGGCTGAGGCACATAATTTGCATTGAAAGGTGGAGGAATTTCGTGAAAACCTAGACCTACAGGCTTCTTAGACTGTCTTTGGGCATCTAAGACTTTCCCTAGGTTTAGGCTCGAATTCCTAAACTTTTCCAGCTTGCTATTGGCCTCTGCTACCTTAACCTTTGTCTCGGCTAGCTCTATGTCCTTGTCTTTCAGACTTTTGGTCAAGGCCTTCTACGTGCTCATACATAAGTTCTATCCTAACACACTGCTCACTCAGTTTGTCTTTTAGAACGATTACATCTTGAGCATCAGCCTTAAGTTTTTCCTTTAAATCTTGTTTTATGTCATTTAGGCTAGCATTTTCTATTTTTAAGTTTTCATTTTGAGCAGCTATGGTCTTATGTGAGTCTAAAACTAGATTTAACCTATCATTAGAATTAACACATAAAGCACATAATTCACGAAATAGAGAATTAGAAAGACTAACCTTAGAGTTATCAGATTCCACGTTGGCCATCTGAGCAGCAAACTCCAGCACGGTCTGATCATTCGCTTTCTCTACCCACATCGGACTGTTGTCCCTTGTGGTCTGCTCATCCTCATCACAACCATTTTCCATAACTTCAGCCATAAAAGCTCTAGCATTGGACTCCAGATGTGAACTCCAGTCATATGAACCATCTAGCTGTCTGTCAGAAGTGACATTTGAAATTAGACCCGCTAGATTGGCCTGACCGGATGAAGAACTCGGAAGATATCTCTGTTGGGACTGACTTTGGTACTGTCCTTGTTGCTGACTCTGCCCCTGGTATGACTCTACCTTCGGTCTTTGACACTCCCTCGCGAAATGTCCCAATCCCTGACAGTTGTAGCATTTGACCTTGGACTTATCAAATCCTATCCCCTTGTTATTCATCTGTAGATTCCTTCCGGTTCTCTTTATGAATCTCTTAACCCTCTGGGTTACCATGGCCAGTTGCCATTTAAGATCCATCTCCTCTAAGTCATCAGGGTCGACCTGATCGTAATCTTCATCCCAAAGAGCCGGATCATTAATCTTCCCTTGAACGCAATTGCCGTATGCGGCCACAAACGAAGCAAGCAGATTCAGATGTTCTTCTGCCGACTTTGCGCTCATTGGCATCTTTGAATAGTTCTGACTTGTAGATGCCTGATTGACTTGAGGTTGCGGTTCTTCCGATCTTCCTAACCCTAAGAACGCGCGATTGATTGAGTCTTCGGACTCTGGTGGCGATGACGTTTCTCCGGTGAAAAACGCTGTAGCACTCTTCTGATCAGCTGGCACTGATGATTTTGATGTCTTTCCAAAATACATAGCCGGATTTTGGACTTGCTCATAATCAGTCTCAGCCTTTATCATTTCGAAGTGATATGCCCTCAACGTTCCCACGATGTCATCCAGTGATTGAGCATAGTTACTTATCTTCATTCAGCTTAATCATAGCCACATACATAGCCCATTTGGCTGGTAGGGCATCAAAGAAGCTTTATTGTTCTTGTCACTGTCCGAGTACTCAATGCCAATGGACTTTCAAGCTCTGTTAATCAGATGATAAAATCGTGTGATAAATCATCCAACTGTTCATCCTTAAGAGCCTTGAAAATTGCAAACTGTTGGGTCAACAGCTTGTACGCTTTCTACGTACCCGTGGATTACCCTCACACCCGTTTCTTGAAGAGACTCCCAAAGCTCTTTCGACGTCCTCTGAGTCCGAAATGTGTGCAAGTATCTTGAGGTAACGCCATTCGGATAATAGAGAAAGCTTTGTTTCGGCTTCAATAGTTTTTTGTCATCTTCTTTCATCATTTGATATGACAGAACCTTTTGACGGCCTTCTACCTCAGATACTGGTGGAATGTACCCTTCATCAATGCACACCCACATGCGCATGTCGTTGAATCGTACAAAATCCGTGAATCTATCCTTCCACCAGTAGTAGTCCTCAACTTTCATCAGCTTAGGTGGTGCATTGGCCTTCCCAACTTCGTGATCCATTTCAAGGAATTTCTGAAGGTTCGACATCTTTTCTGAAAGAATTTGAATTTGAACTTAATTAATTTAATTAGAAACTAATTTAAATTAACTTATTCGAATCTAGATAGATTCGAAACTAATTAATGTTTAATCTTTTGAAAGTAAATTCGATTAAGTCTTAAAGTTCAAGCAGATTCGAAATAATGTCAGATTCGAACAATCCCACAGATTCGAAGATAGGTCAGATTCGAAGGACCCGATAGAGTCGAAGACCCTTAGAATCGAAGGCACAAACAGAATCGAAAATCAGCAGATTCGAAGCTCAGACTCGAAACAGTAATAAACTCGAAACAAACTCGAAAGAATATAGACTCGAGATCCAATTCGAATGTATTAACAGATTCGACACACCACAGACTCGAAAGTGACTGAAATTGACTCGATAGGAGCGTATTTTGGTTAGACTCGAAAATAAAGTAAAACCCTAATTACTCCTATAGATTCGAGCGCCGCAAACTCGAAAAACGGCTAACACTTTGATTTTTTGACGTTTTACGGATTAAATCACTATTTTTCAAACGAAAAATAATGATTTCGACCAAAAACGTGAAAAACCACAAAGTGTTTCCCGAATATGAATTTGCTAAGCCCAAAAACACGTTCTTGAGAGAAAAACCGTCCAACTAGCGTCAAGAAACCTAGAATGTTTCTGATGAACACGAAGAACACCACGAACACTCCGCTGGCTCTGATACCACTTGTAAGGTCTACCACTGACAGATCTATCTAGACGCGGACCCGTTAACGAGTGCGGAATCCTCGTTGACGGTTAGACGGACAACTCTCAACCAACGGAAACACGGAGACTATTAGACGCTGAACGAACGACACACGAACGATCCTACGTACTAATTCTCTCCGAAACGGGACTCACCTAGCTGATAAACTCGAGATCGCCTATTGCTTAATTCCTCACGAATTCTGCCAAAGGTCTACTAATGATTCGAGTCTATCCCTAATTATAGGCCCTGATTCGAGTCTGTTGTGGGCCAACCTCGAATCTGGCCTAAGGCCTCATTCGAATCTGTCCATCTGACAGATTCGAATCTAACCTATATTCGAATCTAAGGATACATTCGAATCTATCACAGATTCGAATGCCTTCCTTAACTTATTCGAATCTAGCCAATGCACTTAAACACTTAAGTGATGAAACTTATGTTTTAACTTATGCTTGACATAATCTTTGACCTTTATGTTTGAACTCCTTGTAATATGTTACATCAAGTTCAAACACACAATCAATAACAGACAAACACATATTAAACATATATATCAAAATACTTGATAACTCAGAATATTACTTAAATCATAACGTAGATCGATTAGACTGCTATCGTCACACAGGGTGTACCAACACTGTTTTACATAAGCTGTTCCCTTAAGTCTTGTAAACACAGTGAGTGCTTCTTAGTGAGTGTATTCATTGTATACTAGTTTGAGTTTGTCTTAGACTAGTGAACATACTGTTGTATCTGTCATCTCAGCTTGAACTATTCCGCATTCAAGCTTGTTTGTAATTAACAAATTGTTGATAATACATACAAACATTGAGAAAATAATGTGTAGTTTTTAAATAGCTGTATTCACCCCCCCCCCCCTTCTACAGCTTAAAGCTATATACTTTGGGAACCTCTCGGGACCTACATGAACGAACATGCAACAAGTATGAATGTGCATCAATACATATACGCAAGTTAGTAGAGTGCCAAACGAATATGAAGCAACATGCCTCAGCAGGCAATGCAAACATAAAGCAGATGCAGCAATGTTAAAATCAAAGGTACTCACAGTGGGTGCGTTATTAACTTTATCCAAATTTTATTTCTCCTCGGGCTTTCAACCGGATCACAAAGTACCCCACTGTGGGTTAAACAACACCACAAGGGACCTGTTAAATCAGTTATAACAATACTTCGTGTCAAAAATTGTTTAATTTCGTAAAACCAAATCTTATAAATTGCAACATTTGATCCCCATTTCGGATCCAAAATAATTCTAATCCTCATTAACCCATTCTTTTGAACAACTTTTGTTATTTTATGCATTGTCTATGTGTTTCATTCAAAATATTCGAGCTTAGAGAATGGGTTTCAATTTTTAGGCATCAAATTCGAATTTTTGAGGCTAAATTCGAATCCCTTTCGAATTTAGGGACAAAACTCGAACCATTGGGGTTAAACTCGAACCCCCTCTCGAGTTTAAGGGTTAAATTCGAAACCCATGGTGTTAGATTCGAATACATGCTCGAATTTAATACCAAAATCGAGTTTGTTCTTGCATTTCGACTTTGTTCTTGGCATTCTCGAGTTTGTTCATATCTACAACTTAAATCCTTCATTTCAAAGCGCAAAAATCATGAATATGTCATGTATTATGCCTAGGTTCGATTCTATTACACATATTCTGTCATATTCTTGCAAAATTTCAAGCAATACTAACTCAATTCATGCAATAAATAATAAACTTGAATTTATGCCTTCAAAAACCGAAATAATAAAGCTTAAAAGGGTCGATTCTTACCTCAATCCGTACGAAATCAAGAATCCAACCGTAGATTGTTGTAATACTCTTCGAGATCTTTCCGATGACGTATAAATCTCGATAATCGGCCGGTCGGTTTGAGAGATAATCTAGAGAGAAGTAGAGAGAGTTTCTAGAGAGAGAAAGTAGAGAGAGTGTGAAAATGAAAATGAATGGCTTTTTAGCCTTTTTATTCAACTTTCATCATTTTTACACATTTCACCCCTCAACTTAATCGGTTCCATAAAATACTGATTTATTCTTAGTTTATCATTACTAACTTTATAATTCATAATATTCCTTAATAATAATTCAGAGTTCAAATTTTCTTAAAATAACAATAAACTTTTAAATATCCCAAATACATAATCATTGCACATAATTCATCTTAATTATAAATTATCCTCCTAAATAAATCCGAATTACAGTAATTGAATTCGAGGATGTTACATTCCCACTACGGTAAATGCTGATAAATTCTCTACATTTTGTCTATTACGATACTTCTTTTGGTTGTTAATAACAATTTATTATTTTAATTTGTATATAGCTTCCAACGAACAATTTATCTCCGTTTACCCCAAACAAGTTGGACAATGTTGTTGGCACTTGGCTTTCACATTTTATGCATGTTTTTTTTTTATTAGAAGATGATCAGGTATACTTTTCTTTAACACTCCAAGTCTAGCTTATTTGAAACATCACATTTTTTAGTTTTTTTTTTCCATTTTCATTTGCAATTTTGGCATTGAAGTTACAATAACTTCATTTTTTTGCTACAAAAGTAGGTAGCTGCATTTCAATTAGTTGCATGTTTAACTCATTTGTAAATCATCTTTTCTATTATTTTCACGCACTAAGAATTAAGTCATTTGTATAAGTCATTTTAGATTAACTTCATTGTGCATTATCAATTTATCATTGTGGATTAAGTCATTTCTGTATAAGGCATGTTGTCTTGTGCGACTTTTCCTTTTAACAACATTGATCAAGACTTATGAAGTGTCATGTATTACAATTACTAATTTTTTAAACCTATTTCAATTTGCAGATATTCCACGATACGAGCGCCGGAAACTAAAGAAATTTTAGAAATATGAAAGAAGGTACTCCTACCATCATTTATTGATAGAAAAGTTCAAAAATCATTAATAGATACGGATTTGTTGATCAATGTTTTGTTTTTACTTGGGCTTTGTTGATTAATTTTTTATTTTTAGTATTTATGTTCTAGCATTATTGGTGAATATTCTATTTTTAGTTTTGTATTTGGTTTAATTTGATGAATGAAAATGAAATACATTGTTCGATTCATTATAATGTGTATATATAGGTTCTGGAAATTGTTAAAAAAACAAAAAATAAATAAAAAAAAAACAGATGCAATCCGGTTCTTACAAATCAACCGGGGTGTATCCGATTCTTACAAAACAACCGGGGTGTATTTGTATTTTATTTACAGATGTACCCCGGTTACTTCTTATTAAACCGTGGTCTATATACAAATATACACCGGTTGAACGACCGGGGGCCTTTACATTCAAATACACCCCCCTAATAAGCACCGGTTCTACGACCGGGGTTTATTAGCGATTTTGACCGGGGCCCATTATATTTTTTGTAGTAGTGGAACTTGAATAGTATGGTATTGCATGATTAGGACATTTTGTGGTAAGAATGCAAAAACCATGTAATACTATATATTGTGGACATATATTGTATTGTTAAGAGACTGACACATGGACAGTGCAGTAACGGGCCACCTTCGTGGTGATGATGACTGATACTTTGGGTTGTGCTAACATGTATTGGCAAGCTGTCTCAGGGTGTCTGCACAATGTCTAACATGAGGTTGTGGACAACGGACGACCATATGAAGATGATGACTGACATGTTACACCGTGCTAACATGTTTTGGGAGCACATCGCTCAACGGTATTACGTACTTGGTAATGCAACGAGCCACCATAGGAAGATGATGAATAAACATTGTAACATGCTACTACATGGATCCCCACCTTGGCGGTAAAAATGATTCCATGTTCTTGTTAATGATCTGCACCTTGACTAGGCGACGCAGGGCGGTGAAGAGGATTCTTGGTATTAATATTGTTTTCTAGCATGACTCGGCTAGGCCGTCGGTGCAAGTAGAATATTTGTGATGATCTACAACTTGGGGTAAACGTTCTTGCTGAGCTCATAAAACTTGCAAACTGTTGATGCATTTCAACCTGTTGATATATTTGCTGCTAATAAAGACAAAATTGATTTCTATTTGAATTGTCATGTAGTGCCTACGTTAATTGATCTTGATTTTATAAATTAGATCATTGCTTTAGTTGTACGTGGACAAAATATTCTGATTTTGATTAGGGGACCTTCTTTATTAATTACTAGTTTGTAATACAGTGGATATTTTTAATTAAATTTGTTTATATAAAATGTACATAAGTAAAAATAAAAATACATAAAAATAATAACTTTATTTATCTTTTATTATTTATAGCTTAAAATATAGAGTGTATTTATTATTTTTAAAAATAATGATATGCATTTTTATTTTTTTTATAATAATAAGTTGCAATTATCTTTTTCAGTGAAACGTATAAGTGACACGTGATATTTGATATTCTCATTTATTATATATAGTAATAATAATAATTTCCACAACTAATTCAAAATTCTACATTTGATTTAATTATGATTATTATGGATAATAATGATATATATCTATTTTAGGTAAACATTAATTTAATATGTTCCAATATCTAATTTATTACTACTTAATTAATAAAAAATTGAAATCAAATTTTAATGTACTTGAGTGAAGATGTTAAATTTGGAAAAAAAAATTTAGGAAAATAAAATTACATTGCATGGTAAAAGTGACATGTGACATGAGTTATTTAGCTTTATTATAATATGTAGTAGTGTACCCGTGCAAAGCAGCGGCGGCAAATAATTTCGATGTGTTTACATATTTGTTTAATAGTATATATATTTTTTAAAGAAGATTGTCATTGGTAATATCGTTATTGATGATATTCGGTTCACTTAGCAAATTAAAACATTAGTAAGAGACTCAATTGATGTAACAGTAAAAGCTAATAAAAAAATTTCAATGGCATAATAACCTTCTGCATATGAAATTTTGTTCATCTGTAACCAGTTTTAAACAATCGACATCTACTACAGACACAAAAAACAATAAAATTTGTCAAAGTGAAACTCGAGAATCGGCAAGTCATCTATTCTACTTTCCAAGTAAACGTGAGTACGTTGATTAGAACCTCTAAATCGGAAATTGAGCTCATCAACATAATCTTAAAGAGGATCTATAGCTTTGTTTTGCCCGCAGAAAATTCAGAATTTGTTTTTAGGAACCTAAGAAGCACAAACACAATTTACAACAAATAATCTTTGAAGAAAAAAAGGACATTTCAATCTTTGAACCCCTATCAACAGCCATTACCTTAACAACGACTCCCAATAGTTCTCGACGTAAACAAAATAATGCAAGAATTTAGACATTTGCACAACATTCTGTAGCGTGTTCATGGGTACCGAAGGAGGCGGTTTTGGATGCCACCCTCCCTTACTCGAGGTTGTTGTAAGTCCCAGTTATTCGCTTTGTTCCAAATGGGCACCCTTTTGTTGCCCAAGATCATCTGAAAAATCACAAAGATAAATCAAACAATCCAACATCAGAAAGTAAAATGTCAAAATCTAGTTACAAATTATGGGGACTTTAACATGATTCGAAGCTCAAACCCATGAGATTCAGAGGGCATTTGAATGTGTATGTCGAATGTAATCATCAACCAAAGCAAATAATGAAAAAGTAAGCAGCACCAACTGTCATGTATAAAAAGAAGAAGCTCATTCATTTGTAGTTAGTCTTTCCTACTTGAGCCCTGCATATTTAACACTAACATTACAACACAACACAAGTGATGTGAGACAATGAAAGGTTAATGAATTATGTATACCATGTGTTTAGTTGGATGTTGTTATTATTTTAGAATGAGAGGATTAACATTCAGCAGTATAGCATAGACATTGTTTCATACCTCAAGATTAATGACCTTAATGTACTACAAAACAAGCCACAAAGCTTCTGACTGTGAAATTTCTCTTTCTCCAGTATTCAGACAGTTAGCAAGTTGACAAGGAACATTCTCCATTTTTACAGCTCGAGACTCATCCTTGACCTTCGATTTTTAACGAGACAATTCTTCTACAAAATTTGCATTTGGTATTGATTAAATTCAAGGGGTGACTGTTAAATTAGGAAAAAACCACATAAGTTATCTATATCTCCTTTACATACTTGTAGGTTCGAGTATAAAGATATGCTTGGCAAGCAATTTATTCATCTTGAACATATCAGTGCAATTAGTTTCAAATACTTGAGGTTGTTTTTCTTAATGTATGCCCATAGCTGCTTCACAATCTGAACATAATAGCATTCAAAAGTTTAGCAACATAATATATTAGTGTCTCCACATATGCTGTACCACAGCCTCTTTGCCTGGATTGATAATATATATTATGTTTGTTATGCTTATTCCATCAAGAGGCTCGTGTTATACAGGGAAGGCATGGTCAAAAATGATTTATAATCTTTAAAGTTAAGCAGTGCACAAAATGTGAATCATACATCGGTTCTTGAGAGTAATGATTCGCCAACAATAACTTGAAGCTCAGGTGTAATACCACATAGTTTATTAAGTCCCCTGGTCCACCTCTTCTTTTGGTTCCTGCTGAACCCCTAAGATGACGCAAAAACAACAAATTTAGGATGGAATAAGCATTAATACTCTATAATTAGGCCAATTGCAATCTCTCTCATCTTATTAGATGGTCAAGATTCTTACAAATAGTGCATGTCAACAAAAGAATTTGCTAATGAAATGTTTAACTTCTTTTTCTTTTTTCCTTTTTAACTTTATAGTAGCCTGATGTGGTGAGGCATGGCATAGAGCTTGGAGAACCTCAAATCTGTTGTGAATCCCAGTAGGCCACCCTAGAGGTTACTCCATTTAGACATCATATAAGGCCAAAAATGAAAACAAAAGGCATACAAATGAAGCACCTGTTGTGAATCCCAGTAGGCCACCCTAGAGGTTTCTCCCAATCTTTGGCTTCTTTTTCTGCCATTAACAACCAGTTTTGTAGCTCTCTTGTTCTGTTTTATTGTTGTGTTCAAAACTTCATCTTTTGCCTCCATTATTGCCTTCATCTTTGATTCATAATTATGCATCAACGCTAACTCCCTTCTTCTTGTTTCCTCATTCAAAACTGCCTTTAGTTTCTCATTCTGCTTCAAGAAATCACCAAAACGCAAGTTATTAATGCATACCATTTATTTCAATTGACTATACATAATAGGAAGAGACACACACAAAACAAAAACAAAAAACAAAACTTTGAGTTGATGTCGTGAGTAATAGGAAGGTACAACTTGTTAATGCATATAAATGGAAAATAAATCATAATGAACCGAATATTATAGTGTCATACATGACTCGCCGTGATCAAATAATAACGAACCAATACACGATAAATGGAAACAAAAAATTAATAAGTTGTTTCATCCATAAAGGTGTTCAAGACGTGTATAAATAGCTCTAGGTACTAAACAATAATAAATAAAATCTGAACCACATACTGGAAAAAGATTCTATAGGGTCTCAATTACTGCCACTGGACATTAGTTGACAACTCACTTGTTTTCTTGGTCTGGCTAGGCACGAGAAGGCTCTGGCATAAGCAGCTCGGGTATGTGTATGTCATCAAAAAATCCAAGTGATACTGCAATTTATTCAATCAATATTAGTAGGGATGGATCAAGACATAAACATTATCCTTTTCTTAAGGTATGTAAGAAATGAGAGAATAAGAAATAAGTTGTAATTTACAATCAATGAGCAAAATAAAAACCGGGACTACCAGATCAAATTCGAATATAATTACAAGACTCTTAATTAAGTAACTAAATAACAGGTTATGGCAGTCTAATAGTTTTATCAATCTATCGACACAAATAACTTCTCATACGCTTTTATAAATAACAAAATCCAACCCAAATTAATCAATATCAACTAATATGTTATTACATATTAGTACAACATACCACAAATGCACATAAAAACTTCATAGCACTCTATAAACATGTATTCATGTTATCAAAGTGAACATATCAAGGACCAAGATTCTAAGTTTCTAACCATCTTACCCATTTGTTTATTAATTCATCTCAACCCCGCCTTTGCCGTAAAGATGAAAACTTAGTCAGATGTCACAATGGCTTTTCCGTGCATGAAATTCCATCAATAACCAGCAACACAAGATTAAGGATTATTTTAAAAAAATCCATGTCTCGTGTTGTTTCACAATAATCAGCATAGAAAATGAAAAGTTTAGTCCAGAGAGAAAAACATAACAAAATGATGACAAAATCTTTGGAACTGTACTTGTTGCTTTTCAGTTTCGATACAAGTTGCATGAACTTATGAAGGATCTTCTGGACCTCTTGGGTGCTCACTTAATTAAGGAATTTCTGGAAATCATTAACACCCGAAAATATGTAATATATAAACCAAATTCGTACTTTGACTGCAAAAATAAACATCATATATATTGAAAAACAAGAAACTCAAATCAAAACTCACCAAAAATCCATGGCAAGATTCCCGTAGACGAAAACACAATGGCAAGAGGGATCAACATTTTCCTTTGTAGTTCTTGAAGCGAAGTGTTAGAGATTATTCTGTCTATATTGGATCGAGAGAGAGAGCGAGAGAGAACCCGACTCCACTGAATCGGGTCACCGCCTCCTTCACGAGGTTTCGACTTCCCGTCTCATCTCACCGCCATTGTATTGTTCCTGGTTCGTACCCGTTTCACCAAAACCATACCATATTTTCTAACCCGAAACTCTGCAATACATTTCACCATAACCACTCCATTGGATGAATCAAACAAAACAGACAGCTCTGAGGAAGAAGCAGCAAGGAGAGGCGTGGGGAGAAGAAAAGCTAGTTTGTCAATAACCTAAAGTATGAGATAAATTGCAAATAAAAAGACCTGGGTGAGGGTTTGATGGTCGTGGTGGCGCTGTTGTGTGGCGGCGATGACGACCGAGGAGAGACAGAGAGCGTGAGGGAGGGAGGGAGACCGAGCGAGTGAGAGATGTGTGAGAGAGAGGGAGGTGGAGAAGTTGCGGTGGCTATGGTGAGCGTGAGCGGCGGCAA
This sequence comes from Centrapalus pauciflorus, assembly GCA_020465985.1. Taxonomy (NCBI): domain Eukaryota; kingdom Viridiplantae; phylum Streptophyta; class Magnoliopsida; order Asterales; family Asteraceae; genus Centrapalus; species Centrapalus pauciflorus. The sequence goes on from JAANYP010000559.1 coordinate 485,982, forward strand.
CTGCTGGGGTGGTCGCCAGCAGAACACCACAAAGAGAGAGCAGATGGATTGAGTACAGGTCGCCAGCAGAACACCACGTATGGCTTGGGAAGAATATCTTTTAGTCCCGAGGCTGATGAGTTGTGTGGGTTTCCAAGGAAGAGAAATGAGTGGAGCGGTGGAGATGATAACTCTCCAACCAACTAAATCTACTTCATATTCAAATTTCAAAAGCTTTTTGCATCACATGCTTGTACATGATGCTTAAAAGACTTGTAAGTCTTAAAATTCAAGAATTCAGCTTTAAGAAGTTGTATATTGTGCATTGTAGCTTGTAAAAAGCTAAATGCTTTATTAGTAGTAAATATAATTATAAATTGATATATAATTGTAAACATGTGCCTACGTTTGGTTAGCAGAATGTTTCTGAGGGAATTGGAATCTGTCAAGGCATTGGAATCTGTCAGGAATTTGAATTTGATTCCAATGGATGTTTGATTGGCAGGAGAAGGAATTGAAATCCAATTCCTTATCCTGTTTGGTTCATAAATCTGTCATTAGAATTGGATTTAAATAATGTCAAATGACTGAATCACCCTTCTTGATTTTTTGTTTAGTTTTTGTCTGTTTTATAATTTTTACATGTAAATTTTTTTATGAATTATATATATAAATAAATTATCATTTTAAATAATATTTTTTTAATATCCATTAATTTTTTTTATCTTATTTATAAACAAGCATATTATACACATCAATATATTATAAAACTGTAGGTCCCAAAAGGTTTCCCTAGTATATTGTTCTAAGCTGTAGAGGGGGGTGAATACAACAATTTAAAACTCAACACTCTTTTCTCAATGTTTGTGTATATTATCAACAAGTGTTAATTACAAACAAGCCTGAACTGCGGAAAGGTTCAAGCTGAAATGATAGATACAACAGTTGTTTAACTAATCTAAGACACACTCAGACTAGATACAATGACTACACTCACTTAGATGCACTCACTGTTTTTACAAGACACAGATGACCAGCTTGAGTATGAACAGCTTAGACACACGTACTGTTATATTCAAGCAGACTTGCATGCATGAAAATCACACATTAATGCATGATCTGATTTCACACTATTGATTTCTCACAATCCTTAGAAGCTTCCTTTTATACTCTCACTGAGAATCTCAGTGAAGCTTCTTCATTGGACAGATGAGATAGTGGGATGTCTTTCCAAAAAAACAAGACACCTTTTCTGCACATTCTGATAAAACAGATTTGTCTTCATATGGCAGAATCTTTGTCTTTTTCTTTTTGTCACTGTTGCATAAGCCTTTAACCAAAAGAGGAACGTCAACTGTGCATCTTTCTTCTTTTATTAAGGCCATTTTGATATAAGAAAAGGTCTGTCACCCTTTTCAGATATCCGTTTGTCTTCATGTAACAGAACAGCGTAGGCAGGCTGTGCAGATTCTGTTTTCCACTTTGTCTTCGACTTGTAAACTGATCTTGTAGCCAAAAACAATACATGAGGACTTGGAAACATATTCCATAAAGTATTTAGCCTGTTCACAAAGAACAGAACACTTAGAATCTGTCCAAGCTGCTCAACAGAACAGAGCAGCGTAGACAGTTTATGTCCAGCCTGTTCAGCAGACAGAGCAGCTTGGACAATCTGCCTTTGTTGCAATAAATGCAACAGGGTAAGCAGCTTTGGCTGATATTGCAAATCACTTTTCAGGTTTCAATAAGGTAAACAGGCCCTAAATTATACCTTCAAGTGCATCAAACAGGTTTGATTAAAAATCTCCCCCTAAGATGTAGAGCAGGTTTGACTGAGGCCTTTTTGTGCCTAACAAACTCGCCCTATTTGCAACAATTAGTCTAAGCTGATTTAATCAATAATCACTATACATTTTTACAATAAATTTTGTTGAAATGAAATTACAACATTAAGGTAAAGTAAAAGATCTGTTTATATATATATACTGATTTTTTATTACATAAATAACATATATTTTTACAAAAGTACAACTAATGTACTAGTGTATATTACAACTGATGTAAAAATAAAAGTTACAGCTAATGCAACTAAGTACAACTAATGTACAAGAAAGTTCAACAATTTGGACTGTTGATGTTGGGTGCAGATAATGGCAAGTCTGTCCAACAGATGGACAGCTTCCATTCTTCACCTACTCAGACAGTAGGTGGTGGCAAAGCTTCTTCAAACATTCTTTCCAGCTCATCCCTGGTTTCCTCAAAGTCTTGTATTTCAACTCTGAGGAACATAAAATTGGGATTTTCAAGCTCCTCTCTTTCATAGAAGCCTCTGAGCTGATCCCTGATGGCTGCTCTCCACTTACTGGATTGCCTGAAGGAGTTTGCAAGTCTGAATGCTACAAGCTGTTTGAGACTAACTTTGTGTACGTCTGATGCTCTCTGAAAGCATTTCTTCTTTGTCAGGGGATCTACAAAAACTGCCCCTAACTCAGGTTCCTCAATCAGCTTGCCTTCTTCAAATTCTACTCCTCTGGGCAGGCTGTAGTAAACTCCTTTGATCTCTACTGCATAGTCACCTTGTTCAATTAAGATCAGGAGTTCCTCCAGATCTGAATCATTCTTGTTCCTCTTGGCCTTAATTTTGGGGTAAGTCATAGAGACACCCTTACTTAATTCTTCTGAGATCAGGCCAAGGTCTTTCACTCTCTCCATCAGCTTTTTGACATATGCCCTGATAGTCTTAGCCGTTTCAGACTTAGACTGGCTCAGGGCAACTGCCAACTCAACCCATTCCCTGTACCCCATTTGTGCAACATCAGTCTAGTCATAAGATTCCAGTTCTGGGCCTGTTGCACCCATTCTGGTTATTTGCAATTTCCACTGTTTGCCTTTTCTTGATATGGGTACAGCTTTGACAATAGATTCCTTGGCAAGTCTTCTATCAGCAACATCAGAAAACTTTTTCCTTGCCAAGTTGTCAAAATGAATTTGGGCTCTTGCAGAGGATGCTTGCTTTGACTTGGTCACAAAGACCGGAGCATTCTTTTCCTTACCACCTTCCTTTTCACCCACTGACTTTCTAGCAGCTTCGAGCAGTTTTCTTTGCACATCCATAGAAGGCATTTTGATTTTGCTTGCCTCTTTGAATGCAAGAGATATGGCAGCTTTGGCTGAGGCTTCTTCTATTCTTAGTGTTTCCAGGGCTTTGAGCTGTTCATCTCTGAGCTCATAATATTTCTCCATAGAAACACCCATTTCTTTAGCCCTTGCCTTGTCAAACTTTAGCTGCGCTGCTTTTTGATGGTCAGGGTCAAAAACTGCTTTCTTCTTTCCTTTGGCTATTGAAGTTTGAACAGCCTCAGAAATCTCTTCCTCTTCTTCTTCTTCTTCCAAGATTAGATGCCTCCTTCTGCTTGGCCTGTCCTCGAGAATGGATTCCTCCCCCCTTAGATTGTGCAAGGTTTGGAGATCCAGCCTGAGTAGGCTGAGCAGCTTCAGTGCGATGGAAAACATCTGCTGCTGGACCTGTTTCTGATGCACCTGCTGCTGGACCAACAGATGCTGATTAAGGAGAAGAAGTTTTCTCCCCCTTAGACATAGTCTTTGAGGCAGACAACTTCTCCCCCTTTGAAGGTGATGGACCAGCACCTTCAACACCTAGTCTGCCTAGAGAAACGAATTCTGCAGGCTTGGCAGCAGGTTTGGGACCAACCAGGCTATGCACAAAGAAAGCCAGATTGTCCTTCACCTCTGCAAGTTGGGAAAGACAGGTTTGAAGAGAGGAGGATTGGGAATCAACAATAGAGGATAGCTTGACAAGATTTTCTCTGTCAGAAGCTATGAATAGCAAACTTTGAAGCTGTGCAAGATGTAACTCAAGAGAGTCCTGCACATCATCAAGATTTGCTGACACAGAATTTGACAGAGAGACAATTAAAGAGTTTAAGCTGGCCAATGTATCTGGAAGGGTGGTAGTGCAAGCAGTGAGGAGAGATGACAGCTGTTGGGATATGGTTGTCATGGAGGACATAGAGTCCTGTTGGTGTGAAAGAATTGAGGAGACGGAAGTGGAGATATTTTGCAGCTGTGCAGTAAGTGCAAGCAGCTGTGAGGAATGGTCAGTTTGGGGAGTGGATGGAAAGGAATTCTTGAACAAATCAAAGAATCCCTGAAGCTGAGCAGACACAGAGTCTGAGATCAAAGAGGGTAAAGAGGTCATGGAGTTTTCCAAAGATCCAACTTTGTTGGTCAGCAAAGAAAGTTGATCCTTCAAAGGAAGATCTTTGGGGGAAGGAGGAGTGTCGGTAGACTGTTTGGATTGAGTAGATGATGATGATGATGATGAGGTAGGAGTTTGGGGATGTGATGGAGAGGGAAGGGTGACCTTGGACAGAAGCTCCATAGCTTGGGCAAAAGTAATCTGGCCCAGCTTGGAGGGGTCAATGGGTCCCTCAGCAGTGGCTGTAGCTGCTTCATCAGGAGAATGGGTAGAGGTTGGTAGCCTTTCAGATGCTGCTTGTGTTGCAGCACCTTCATTAAGGCCAGGGGTTGTTTCTTTTTGAACTCAGTATGGAGTGGAGTGAACTCCTGTCTTTCAATATTCTTAGCCTGTTGGGAGGCTGGAATAGTTGATGTGGTAGCCTCCTTTTATACAACTGGTTCCTGTTGGGAGGAACCAGAGGGCCTAGGCTGACTTAGGGTAGACTCTTGTTGGAGTGAAGCATGCTCCAAATGTTCTGAAGCTTCTCCCAAAATAGGAGAAGCACCAGTGGTTGCTTCTTTTTGAACTGAACCCTGTTGAGAGGGAGCAGAGGGGCTGGTTTTGGCTGTTGGTTTCTTTCTGGCAATGGATTTGCGTTGGTATGATTTGAGAGATGAGGTGGATGATGGATGTTGTGGAGAGGTGATGAGGGGTTCTGTTTGGACTGGTTGTGAGACTGGGTCAGAAACAAGTGGGATGACTTGTTCCATAGTCTCAGGTGCCACAGAGGTAGTAGCCACAGAGGCTTCAGGTTCACCAAACGAACCAGGGTGAGTGGTCTGCTCCCCCTCAGCCACAGAGGCTGATGGGGCAGACTTTGACTTGGCTGTTTTAGCCTTCTTGCGGACAGGCTCGGCTTCAGTCGTTTCCAGGGTCATCTTAACAAATTTGACCCTGAATATGGATTTTCCCTTGGGTGCAGTCTCTGGATCCACCCTCACAGCAGAGGGTCCTTCCACCAATCCTAGCAACCTCCTCATTGGTGTTGATAGAGGAGGTTCATTTGGGAGAACAGGAGTGTAGAAGACTCTATTCCCTATTACAGGGAATGCAGCAGTACGTAGTAGAGGCTGAGAGTTATAGAGTTGTTCACCACAGATGTGCTTGAAAATAAGACTTAAAAACCTGGGATATCGAACAGCAGCTGGACGTGTTTCCTGCTGCACCAGGTTTCTCAGGTTGATGAAAATCCATCTTGCCATGTTGATTGTAGTCCTATCCACAAGCTGTATGACTATTGGAATCTCATCACGGCTGAGTTGGTTGAATGAACCAACTTTACTGCTGAAGCACATCACCACTGAGGCAAATAGAAAACTGTAGGTTGGAGACAAATCCTTCCTAAACATAGTAGCTCCAACTTTGGGTTCTGCTACACCACAGAAGTGTAGCAGATTTCTCATCTGTTCATCTTCAGACTGTGGCTGATCATAGGTTTCAGCCACAGGGAGATGAAGAGCTTCCCTGATCAGACGAGTAGTGATCTCAATGGTCTGAGTCCCATTGAGTATGGTTCCCCTAATGATTTTGGTAGCAGGGTCATAAAAACAGGTATACCAAAATTCATATACCATCTCCTGGTACAAGACACCAGGAGATGCAGTCATTGCGTAGTTCAGTGGATGAACCTTCAGAAACTCCACCATGTCTTCATAGCCTTTTCCCACATAATTTTTAGGGATGGTTAGGTTTGCAAGGTAGTTGGTAGGTTTCAAAGTCAGCATCATGGTAACAGACGAGTGTTTGTGCACATCGTTACCAACGAAGACTGGAAGAAAGGGGTTGTTTCGGTGAGCCATTTGGAAAGTAGTGAAAGTAGTAGCACAGGACACTTAGTCGAGGTTTAGGGTTCTTTGGAGGTTATGGAAGTAGTGAGGAAGACGAAGATGAAACAGTAAATGGGTATTTTATAGGATTTGAATGTCAGTGGGTATGAGAGAGAAAAACTTTGGGCGGTTGATTCGAAATGTTTGTTAACGGAAAACAAAACGGTTGTCCATGGCAGAATGGTTGCCAGACCACTTGAGCCCTTTTTAGTCACTAACACACGTTAACCCACATTATCCGCAGTAATTAAGTTAAATAAAAATAATAATTAAGTAACTTAATTGTGAGGAAAGGTAGTTAAAACTGATGGTCTAAGCTGTTGGTCAAACCTGTGATGAGAAGGGTCATCACAAGTTGTTCATTCTTCAGGCTGTTCATTCAACCTGTTCAGCTATGTGAGAACAGGTTTTGTTCAATAGCTGATCAGGTTACAAGACAATGTCTTGTATGACAGATTGAGAGAGTGAGCAGGTTGAAGGTTTGATCATCAGGCCAAGTTTGAAATGAAAGCTGATATTGTCAAACCTGTTATATGCTCAAGCTGTTCAAGTTTTCAGAAACTGGCTAAGTATAGAACATGTATAACCTGTTCTGTCTAAGCTGTTCTGGGAAACTTGAGCAGGGTGAGACATATAATAACTTAGAACATTTATGACACTTAGTCACACTTATTTAACATGCCCAGCTTGCTAACAAGATAGTTAAATCTATTTTCATCAAGAGGCTTGGTGAAAATGTCTGCAAGCTGTTCATCTGTGGAAATAAAACTTACCTCCACATTACCTAGCTGGATGTGATCCCTGATGAAGTGATGTCTGACCTCAATATGTTTTGTTCTGGAATGAAACACTGGATTGTTGGAGATAGCTATGGCACTTGTATTGTCACACAGAATAGGAGTCTTCCTATACACAAGTCCATAGTCTTCAAGCTGATGCTGCATCCACAGAATCTGCCCATAGCAGCTTCCAGCAGCAATATACTCAGCTTTAACAGTAGAAGTAGAAACTGAGTTCTGCTTCTTGCTACACCAACTTATCAACTTACCACCAAGAAGTTGACACCCACCGGTTGTGCTTTTATAGTCTAGCTTGCAGCCTGCAAAATCAGAATCTGAGTATCTTGTTAGTTCAAGGCTTGAATCTTTGGGATACCAAAGACCCAATCCTGGTGTACCCTTAAGGTATCTGAAGATTCTTTTTACAGCAGCTAGATGTGATTCTTTAGGATCAGCTTGAAACCTAGCACATAAACAGATGGCAAACATAATATCAAGTCTACTAGCAGTTAAATACAACAAGCTCCTAATCATGCCTCTCTAAGCTGTTACGGAAACAACTTTGCCACTGGCATCTGCATCCAACTTTACATTGGTTGCCATTGGGGTTTGATAGGAGAACTTTGATCAAATTTAAACTTTCTCAAAAGATCTAAAGTATACTTTCTTTGATTTATGAAAATACCATTTGAGGTTTGTTTAACCTGCAATCCTAAAAAGAAAGTAAGTTCTCCCATCATACTCATTTCATATTTTGATTTCATGAGTAGTGAAAAATTCTTGCATAACTGCTCATTAGTAGAACCAAATATTATGTCATCCACATAAATTTGAACAAGCATAATATCATACTTCACCTTCTTTATGAACAGTGTGGTATCCACTTTACCTCTGGAATAACCATTGCTCATAAGGAAATCAGTAAGAGTGTCATACCAGGCTCTAGGGGCTTGTTTTTGACCATAGAGAGCTTTGTCCAACTTATAGACAAAACTTGGATGATGTTCATTTTCAAAACCTGGAGGCTGCTTGACATAGACTTCTTCTTGCATCTTACCATTCAAAAATGCACTCTTCACATCCATTTGAAATACCTTCATGCTCTTGTGAGCAGCGTAGGCTAGAAACAAACGAATTGCCTCTAACCTGGCCACAGGAGCAAATGTTTCATCATAGTCAATGCCTTCCTCCTGTCTGTAGCCTTGAGCAACTAGTCTTGCCTTATTTTTAATGATATGACATTGCTCATCCATCTTGTTCCTGAAAACCCATTTGGTGCCAATTATTGTTTTTCCTTTAGGAGCAGGGACCAGCTTCCATACTTTGTTTCTCTCAAACTGATTGAGTTCTTCTTGCATGGCAGTGATCCAATTGACATCTTTAAGTGCTTCATCCACTTTCTTTGGCTCCATTAGGGACACAAAGCTAGAAAACATACAAAAGTCCCCTAAGCTGTCCCATTTTGTTTGCACCCTTTGTTGATGTCACCAATTATTTGATCATTTGGGTGACACCTGATCCACTTTGGATCTTGCTTCAATGAGGATTCTCCTGAGTTGTTTTCATCTTCAATAGGTCCTGTTGAGAACCTCTCAAGATTTTTAGACACACTGATATCTTGAGCCTATTCACTTGTTGAGCATGACTCTCCATTGTTGAACATATCAGCAGAGGATCCAGGAAAATCAACATTGATTGGTTCAGGACATGAAGTTGTAATTATGGCAGTACACTTATTCACACAGGGTGTATCAACATAATCATCATCATGCCCATCATGATTAGCAGGTTCCACTCTGGATGTAGTGGAAGCTTTTGAATCCTTCTCTTCACTGATGGAATGCATAAGATCACCAAATCTGAATTCTCCTGAAACTGATTCAGGAACAGCTTTGGTGGAGGCACTCCTGGACTCTTCAAAGGTGACATTGATAGATTCATCTATTACCTTTCTCTTGTTGTTGTATACTCTGTAGGCTTTGGAGATAGCAGAATATCCAACAAACACACCTTCATCAGCTTTGGGTTCAAACTTTGCCCGATGGTCCCTTTGATTCAGAATGAAACAGGGACATCTAAACACATGGAAGTAGCTAATGTTTGGCCTCCTCCCTTTGAGCAGCTCATAGGGAGTCTTGTTGAACCTTTTCACCACCAAGGATTTGTTTTCGGTGAAGCAGGCAGTGTTGACTGCTTCAGCCTAGAATGATGAAGGTAAACCAGATGCACACAGCATGGTTCTAGCAGCTTCAATGAGGGTTCTGTTTCTCCTTTCAGCAACTCCGTTTTGTTGTGGAGTTCTTACTGCTGAAAAGTTTTGTGAGATCCCTCTTTCTTCACAGAAGTCCTCAAGAGTACTATTTCTGAACTCAGTACCATGATCAGTTCTTAGCTGCTTTACTTGAGCAGAGTTCAGCATCTTCATCTTCTTAATAAATCCAATGATTTCTCTAGCAGCCTCTCCTTTGCTCTTCAAAAAGATCACCCATGCTGGAGAACTCATCAACCATTACTAGAGTGTATCTTCTTCCTCCTAGACTTGGGACACTGATTGGTCCAAACAAGTCCATATGGATTAAGAAGAGAGGAGTATCAATAGAGAAATTATGCTTAGATTTAAAAAATGATTTTCTCTGCTTGCCTTTCTCACAAGTTGTGCAGAGTTTATCCTTAACAAAGGTTATAGAAGCCAAACCTGTTACCAACTCTTTCTTACAGAGTTTGTTGATATTTTTGAAGTTCAGGTGTGATAGCCTTTTGTGCCATAACCAGTTTAGGTCTGCAATGCTTCTTGAGATAAAACAGGTTTCAGTTGTGGGATAAGCAGATTTCATGTCCACAACATATACACCTTTCTTTTGTTGAGCACACAACACAACTTTGCCTTGGGGATCCAATATGTAACCAAGGTGCTCATCAAAGTTAACCTTGTAGCCAACATCACACAGTTGGCTTATGCTAACAAGATTATGTTTCAGCCCAACCACGTAGGCTACCTTTTTGAACACTGCAGCACCAGCTTGAAGAGTTCCATATCCTTCTGTGGATCCCTGTACATTGTCACCAAATGTGACTTTTGGCCCTTTTTTAGGCCTGAGATCACTCAGCAGGTCCTTGCAACCTGTCATATGTCCTGAGCAGCCACTGTCCAAGTACCAAACCTGGGATGGTTGTTTGTCCTGCAGAGTGTCATGAGAAAATATTAGTTATTTTTAGGGGAACTCATCATAGGGATGAGTTCTCCTACTTCATCAACATTTGTTGATGGACTAGTGATATCCACACTATTATTTCCTATTTGAATGGTATCAGTTTGGATACCATCCTCATTGACTATGTTACTTCCAACACTGCTTGTTTTTGCAATGATGGAACTAGCAGAGTCAACTGGCCTCATGTCCTCAGTTTCAGGACAGTCTTTGGCCATGTGTGTCTTCTTCCCACACTTATAGCATTTTCTCTTTTTAGCCTTTTTGGAAGAAGAACTTTCTAAAATATATTCTGAATTATTTTTGTTGATTCTGTCAGCAGGTTTTGAAAACTTATTACTATTTTTAGATGAATCAACAGTTTGGGTGAAAGGCACAATAGCAACAGCTTTGCCTGGTTCTTCTTTACTCTTTTTGGGAGGACAAATATCAAACACAGGAAGCTTAATTGGCTTTTGACCTTCCATAGGTTTGGGAAACTTATTCCCAAATTTCTTAGGTTGAGCAATGGCTTTGCCTTTGCCCTTACTGAGATGTGATTGATGTTGCCTATCAACATGATCACTGCTTTTGGTTCTGAAAGACTTACCTTCATTTACAACCAATTTTCCACTATGATTTAAAAACTTATTTGAAACCACAACAGATTTGCTTCCAACATGAGACTTACCCCTGTTGAAAGCAGGCTACTTACCTTTTGAAAACTTTTTCTCAAAATGATTAGCATCAAAAGGATTAACAGGTCTCTTACCATCAGCTTTGGACCCAGAACCTGTTTTGTCAACAGGTTTAGTGTCCACAGCTGCAGTTTGAGCATGTTTTCCTTTCTTCTGCTTGTGTGAATCAGCAGAGCACTTAGCAGGCTGATTTGATGGAGAACATATTCCATCATCGGCTTTTGGAGCTTTTTCACACAAGCTGTCAGTATACTGAATTTTATGTCAAGATCATTTTTAAGCTTAGAGATTTCAGACAGTAAAACATTGTGCTTCTCAACAGCAGCTTTCAAATCAACAAGCATGTATTCAAACATTTTTACTTTTTCATCAGAAGTATAAGCCATAAAGTTTTGTACCTTGTACATCATTGTAGGATTCCAGTTCTCTAAGCTGCTGAAGGCTTCAGCTTCAGCCAGGTCCTGTTTGAAGTTGCTGGTTGATGGGACATCAGTGTTGGCCATCAGACAGTTGTTGTCTTCTACATCTGAGGATGAATCAGACTCCTCCCAATCACATGTCTCAGCCATGAGTCCCTTTTGCTTGTTGGAAGCCACTGAGTTTTCCAACTTTTTCAGCTTAGCCAAGGCCATAAGGTACTTAACCCTGTAGCCATCGTCCCTGTTTGTCTTGAATGGTTTGGATGACTGACCAACAGCTTTTGACACACAGTCAGCAGCTATGTGGCCAGTCTTGCCACATTTAAAGCACTCAGCCTTAGATTTATCAAATGCCTTCTTTTTTACAGCATTTGAGTTCCCCAGCAGCATTTTTCTACCAAACCTTTTCTTGTTGAACCTTTTGACAAGCATTGCAATCATTTGCTCATCATCAAGTTCAGCAAGATCTGCGTTGTCTTCCTCTTCAGACATCTCTTCCCTTTCATCATCAGCCTGTTGATCAGGTTGTGTGAACACATCACATACCTGTCCAACAGGTTGTCTCACGCTGGCCACTAAGGTAACACCTCTCTTAGACATTTCCAAGGCATTTCTTTTCTGTTGCTTTGACTGCTCATCATTCAGTAAGGATCCATGTAAGTTTACAAGATCCATACCTTTGATGGTGCCTGAATTTCTCAAGATGGTAGAAAAATAGTTCCACTCTTCAGGCAGGATGTCCAAAAACTTGTTCACCAGAGTCAGGCTGTCCTTTGTGATCCCACCCGCTTTGAGATCATTGATAAGTGCAGTGAACCTGGTGTAGGTTTCTGTGAGTGACTCCTTTGGTTTTGCAAAGAAGAGTTCATACTGTCTAACAGGATTGTTGATCCTGTTATCCAGTGCGATTGTGGGACCATCATAGACAGTACATAAAGCATCCCACATCTCCTTTGCAGTCTTCATCCTCTCAACCTGTTTGAACACATCATCAGGAAGAGAAATGACCAGGTTATTCCTGGCTTTTGTATCCAGAGCAACCAGTCTTTTGTCTTCATCAGACCATTGAGCTTTGGCCTTCTCAAAGGTTCTGATTTCAGGGGCAGCTCCTTCAACAGCAGGAGTGATAGTAGTAACAGAAGTTGGCACATAGGGACCTTCCATTACTATCTCTGGCAGTTGTACGTCCAGATTCTCTAAATAGAGTATCATTCTGCACTTCTAACGAGGGAAGTTCTGATGATTGAACTAGGGGGATTTGGCCATTGACCCATTGTCATAGTAAGAGGAGGAACTTGCAGCATTGTTGTCCATGGGAAAGTAGGGAGAATGAGAGATCTAAAGTTGACACACACTCACCCTGCTCTGATACCAGTTGTAGGTCCCAAAAGGTTTCCCTAGTGTATTGTTCTAAGATGTAGAGGGGGGGGGGGGTGAATACAGCAATTTAAAACTCAACACTCTTTTCTCAATGTTTGTGTATATTATCAACAAGTGTTAATTACAAACAAGCCTGAACTGCAGAAAGGTTTAAGCTGAGATGACAGATACAACAGTTTTTTAACTAATCTAAGACACACTCAGACTAGATACAATGACTACACTCACTTAGATGCACTCACTGTTTTTTACAAGACATAGATGAACAGCTTGAGTATGAACAGCTTAGACACACGTACTGTTATATTCAAGCAGACTTGCATGCATGAAAAGCACACTTTAATGCACGATCTGATTTCACACTCTTGATTTCTCACAATCCTTAGAAGCTTCCTTTTATACTCTTACTGAGAATCTCAGTGAAGCTTCTTCATTGAACAGATGAGATAGTGGGATGTCTTTCCAAAAAGACAAGACACCTTTTCTACACATTCTGATAAAGCAGATTTGTCTTCATATGGCAGATTCTTTGTCTTTTTCTTTTTGTCACTATTGCATAAGGATTTAACCAAAAGAGGAATGTCAACTTTGCATCTTTCGTCTTTTGTTAAGGCCATTTTGATATAAGAAAAGGTCTGTCACCCTTTTCAGATATCCGTTTGTCTTCATGTAACAGAACAGCGTAGGCAGGCTGTGCAGTTTCTGTTTTCCACTTTGTCTTCGACTTGTAAGCTGATCTTGTAGCCAAAAACAATACATGAGGACTTGGAAACATATTCCATAAAGTATTTAGCTTGTTCACAAAGAACAGAACACTTAGAATCTGTCCAAGCTGCTCAACAGAACAGAGCAGCGTAGATAGTTTATGTCCAGCCTGTTCAGCAGACAGAGCAGCTTGGACAATCTGCCTTTGTTGCAATGAATGCAACACGGTAAGCAGCTTTGGCTGATATTGCAAATCACTTTTCAGGTTTCAATAAGGCATAAACAGGCTTTAAATTATACCTTCAAGTGCATCAAACAGGTTTGATTAAAAATCTCCCCCTAAGATGTAGAGCAGGTTTGACTGAGGCCTTTTTGTGCCTAACAAAAACATTATAAAAACCAAATAAACTTCAATATCCAAATTGAAAATGTCAAGTACAAATCATCCTAAAACACAACATACTTTCAACCATAATAAAGTTCTAATAATCCCAATTAACATCACAACTGAAAATGTTTAAGATTCCAAAATATATATGACCCAACTCTCTCTAACGCTTTCATCAAATTTCCAATAATTTTGTACTTTTACTGGATCACTCCTTATGTTGCCAACTGCTTGAAACTTCTCAACTTGAGTTAGCGAGTTCATCTTAAATATCTCATCAAGGATATTGTCACTTTGTTCATTGATTTTCATTTCATATTTAATACCTTGAGTTATGTCCTTCGATATTTCTTTCAGACTCTCTTTAATCGAGTCAACCACATCATTGAATCCATCATCGGATCGACTTTTTCGCTTCTTCGAATGAACACTTGGTGAAGTCCCATCACCTTGCAAGTTTCTATTACGACTATCTTCTTCCGCATCACGAACACCATCCTCCAAGTCTAGCATTTCTTCTTCTACGTTCACCTCTTGCTCCATCTCAACAAAGTCTCTAGCTCTATTTCCATGTGCTCGATCTTTTCCAAAAACAATGCAAAGGTCTTCATAGTAAGGAAATGTTTTGTGTTTCCATCTACTCGCTTCTTTATGAACCTATTTACAAACATTATAATTTTTATAGAAAGAAAAACAAAATATTTCCATGTAGCCACTTCTTTATAAACAACAAAAAGATAAAGTTTATAACAATCTACCTGGAGGTACGCCTCCCAAACTGGAGTCTCCGCAGTAACACAATGTTTTTCGGCATCATAGCGAAACCCACTAGTGTTGGAACCATTGAGCATATCATAAACACATTGCCAATCCTTCTTCATTGTTTTTATCTTTGACTCGATATGGGGCTTACCTAGAATGCCCGAGTCTGGAAGTGATTCTTTCATCGCTTGCTCAAGATGTTGTAAGTATCCAAATTTGAAACCATTATCCGCTTTAAATCCTCCCGCATTTGTCATGTTTACCAAAGCCTCAACTAGCTTTGCTTCTTCAATATTTGTCCATACCTAATAATGCCTAATTTGACTTGTCATGCCTATAAGCATATAAAATTAACATAAAAACATCTATAATAAGTCAACGTAATGATAACACAAGCAAAACCATATACAATCCAACAATTTTAATACATTAGAAATATATAATTTATCCAACAATTTCAATACATTAGAAATAGATAATCAACCCACAATTTCAATACATTAGAAATAGATAATCAATCCAACAATTTTAATACATTAGAAATAGATAATCAATCCAACAATTTTAATACATTAAAAATAGAAAGAGATAAACAAGCTAACAATTTTAATTGGTTACGCCTCTAGATGCAAACATAGACTCGGCTAAACTATCTCTAAATGTAGTCCATTCATTTGAAGTCCCAATAGAACTAATATTATTCATGTCTTCAAGTCCAATATCTCCCGTTCCCTCATCTACTTCCATTTTGTTATCAAGTGGATCTACCTTCATTTCTTGTCTTATATAGTTATGAGGAGACAACATGCCATTATAATCTTATTTTTTTTTTTTCAATAGGATAATATGAGTTGTCCCTTAAAATCCCCCATCTTGCTTTCAAAATACCAAAACATCTTTCAATCACATTTCTTGACGATGAATGTTTTATGTTGAAGAATTCCTTTGGTGTAGTTGGTTGGTGTCCATCACGCCATTCATTTAAATGATATCGTTGCCCTCTATATGGGGCTAGAAAACCCTCCCCATTTGTGAATCCGGCATCAACCAAATAATAACCTAAATAAGAATCGTAATTAATAACCATTGATACTTATTAACTTGTACTTAATATGTATGTTAACATACCCGGTCTTGGAACTTTTAATCCATGTGGTCTAAGAAGAGCATCTCGAAGAACTCTACCATCTGCGGCCGAGCCCTCCCATCCCATTAACACATATATAAACTGCATATCTTGTGAACATACCCCTAGAACGTTTGTTGCAATATCATTCTTTCTTGTTCTATATCTAGGCTTTTGTTCATTTGAGACTAAACACTTTATATATGTTCCATCTAAAGCTCCTAGACAATTCTATAACAAATATATAAGAAATTGTCACTATAGTTGTATAAAAATTTTACAATGACTATAAATAACATATTCCTATTTAAATGTACCTTAGACCATTTCCATCTTGGATCGATAGAATTATCGGGAACGGGTTCCGGTTTCTTAAGCAAACGGGAATGCAACCGAATCACCGCATTACAAACTCGAGCAAATTGCCTACTAATTGTTTCTCCCGAACAATGAAAGCGACATACAATAACCCGATTCTTAACATTGTGAGCAATAATATGAAGAAAAATGACAAGTTGTTCATCAATATTCATATTCCTAGTTGCTTTTAACCCTCCTTATGTTTCAAGCATATGACACAACTTCGTAAAACACCTTCGAGACATCCTAATTTGAGAGATGGACATAATGTCACTCTCATAAACATACCTATGTAGAATTGGATATCGATCAACATTTGACGTAAACCTTCTAATACGTTGTCTATCTCTATGCTTTTTCAACATCATTAACAAAAGGATCATAACAATGTGCACAACCACATTCCACCATATTAAGATCAATGAAGTTTGTCCATGTCTACGATTGCGTGATGTTAAACTTAAGTCCATACATTTTCTCTGTTCAATAGGTTTCATTTGAAACCAAAAAGAGTTAACAATCTTTCAACTAATTAACATATGAACACAATATTCAAATAACAAAAACATTTCAAATACAAACTAATCTTTCAACTAATTAATATATAAACACAATGTTCAAATAACAAAAACATTTCAAATACAAACTAATCTTTCAAATAATTAACATATGAACACATAATTCAAATAACAAAAACATTTCAAATACAAACTAATCTTTCAAATAATTAACATATGAACACAATATTCAAATAACAAAAACATTTCAAATACAAACTAATCTTTCAAATAATTAACATATGAATACAATATTCAAATAACAAAAACATTTCAAATACAAACTAATCTTTCAATTAATTAACATATGAACACAATATTTAAATAACGGAAACATTTCTAATACAATATTGAAACAATAGAAACACATTGAAGGAAGAACACATAAGAAGGAACACATGAAGCTTTAAAACGAACAGATCGAAATAACACAATATTGAAAATAACAGAACACATTGAAGGAAGAACAAACAGATCGAAAAGTAAACCGTGCAAAGAAGAATCAAAATAACTTTTTATCTAGAAATCAGAAGTAGTTTAGATCGATTATCTAGAAGAACAAACAGAACACATTTCGTTTCTAGAAATCAGAAGTAGTTTAGATCAAAATAACAGAAACATATTTCAAAAGGAAACCGTGCAAAGAAGAATCAATTATCAACCCTTGTTTTTGGGCCTGCCGTTGATTGAGCATCAGATCAAACAGATCGAAAAGATTGAACATATATCGATCATCAGGAAGAATAGATTGAACATCAATAAGAAAAGATCGAATAGATCAGGATGAACAGATCGAAAATCAAGAAGAGGAACTCACCGCCGGAGAAGGAAGCCGCTGTCGCCGCCGGAGAAGGACGCCGCCGTCGCCGTCGGAGAAGGAAGGGAGCTTGTCGCTGGACAGAGAAGGAAGGGAGATTGTCGCTGGAGAAGGGAGGCGATGAGAAGCAACGTACGTATGAGGAAGCAGTAGGGTTATTTCAGGGGTATTTTGGTAACTGGCCACTTTCCCCCCTTGAAAGGATTTTAATTCCCTCCCACACTTGAAACAATCTTATTTTCCACCATTCAAAAGAAAAATTTAAAAATGAAAGGATTCCAATTCCTTTCAGTTGGTGAACCAAACGCAGGATTTCGCTGGAATTGGATTCCTTTTCCTTCCAATTCCCCCAGATTCCAGCGAACCAAACGCCCCTTTAGTCATTTCTTAGGTAAATATTTAATACTTGAATCATCATCTTTTAATCCCTTGTCAATAGTCATCTTCATCGTTGACGAATCATCAACTGCTTCATTCAAGTTATGTCTTGCCTGCTTCTAGTATTGATTGATTTCTACTTTTTTTTATATTGAAAATCGGTTTAAGGGAAAACATAATCTTGTAACATATTGACATTTCATTTTACTCGAAAATGTCATCAAAGTGAAATGTTGTATGATTATTATCGAAGAAAGTTGTTCTTAATTCATTCTTGAAGCAAGTGTTTTAAACGTTCTTCTTAATTTGTTGTTCTAATAGGCTATGAGCCAAAAACGAATGGTGATGTGTTCTTTCTAAACAAGAAAAATGTTGGGTGGCCTCTGCCCACCAACTGTTCGAGGAAATGTTTGTGTACTTAAAGTCATAAAGGACTAATTTTTGAATGATTTATTGAACGATTTTCATGGAATTTGATATTTTTTAATTGTCTTTGACAAAGAATCATAAAACGGTAGAAAAAGCATATTTTTTTCATTGTTGGTTGCTACATGGCACATCATATTAGGTTTGTTTTTAATGGTTAAATGTTTAAAGTATAAAGTAACGCCTGAAATTAAGACGCAATTATAAGAATTTGAAGTAGACTGTTATTTGTAATATAAAATGTCTGAAAAGTATATTTTAAAACACTATATCAAATAAAGAGTAATATACGTAAATGGTCATTGTGATTTTTCTCAATGTTTTTAATACGCTCCCTCAACTTTAATTTTACAAACACGATTTATTATGAAGAAAACCGACATATTTTCACGTTTTTTGCGCTTTCGTCCCTCCATGTTATTTTTTTCCACATAAGTCTTCAAATTAATTTTTTTATTGGTTTAGTGAAATTTGGACATCAAAATCCGGTTTTCAGTTTTTAAAATCCCGTTTTTAAATTATAAACGGATTCTAATGTCTAAATTTTACTAAACCAAAAAGAAAAAATTAACTTGAGAACATTTACGAAAAAAAAAAATAAAGTGACGAAAACGTAAAAAAATATGAAAATATGCTGGTTATATCAATAATAAACCCTACAAAACAATCATAATTTTCATTGTCCATCGAGAAATGTTATTGACTATTTTATCTTTTCCAGAATTAGATATTTTGTTCATCAAGTTCGTAATTAATTTATAGCTTGGTCCAAAAATATTCTATTTTTATCTTTAAGTTTATGTAACATACTTTTTTATAAACTCAAGTTTTTAATAAATTACTATATTACACACCAAAAAAGTTTGACTATGATTTCATATCTCCTCTTGATTTAAGATTTCATAGAATTTCAGAGTTGCAACCTCCTTTATCTAAATCATAACAAACAATCGTAAATAATAAAAAAGTTCAATTAATTCCTGTTTGTTTTCATATTTTCAGACATGAATTCATCTTAAATCTTAAAAGTCAGATCTTAAGTGAATTAAGACTGTTTGTTACATTTCATATTTAAGTAAATTTCAATCCTAAATTGATTTCAGACTATTTGTAACATTTCAGACTTATGATCTTAAAACCTCTGAAATTAGGTATTAAAATTAAGAGGTGGAACTCCCGACATACGGAATTGTTTCTTTTAGAACTAAACAATATTTTATTTGATTAAAGTATTAAATTCTATTTAACTAAATAAAAATGTATATTTAATTTAATTAAAATTTTAATTTAATTTTATTTAATTCAGACAATAAAATATCTCAATATAATAGTTATATAAATTAAATAAATATAATATATAAAGAATTTAAACCTTAATCTTTATTTAATAGTCTTAGTTTTTCAGATTTCAGACCCTAAAACCACCTCTTAAATTTAAGACTTGATTACTGATTCAGACTTCAGACTTTAAGTTCACCTCTTAAATTTCGTATGTGATTTCAGACTTCAGACAATTAACCTCTTAAAAAACAACCAACATCGAATGGTCGTGATACATTGATGATTTGTATATCGTTTCGATTTTCTAAGACCAAATTGCTGTCCTGGAAATTTTTTAACAAGAGCAAATGAAACAATGCAAATTTACAGTGGTGATTTGATCTCTTCGTGTATAAAAGGCCAGATGTATTAGTGGGTTTTGGCCCAAAAAGTAATTCGTGGCACTTTTCAGCCAGTTACAAAAACCAGCCCAACTAGTTTTCAAACCTCAAATCCAAACATGAATTGTCAAATGAATCCAAACATGAAGAAACTTGAAGACAATGATATTAGCATATTGCACCAGTACTTTGCTGTGATTTAATATGCGTTTAGCAAGTGATTATTTTGGTGATGGTTTTTATGAAATACATTTTAGAAATGAAAACGTGTTTAGATGTGATATAAATATTTTTTGCGTTTATATTTCAATCCCTTCAGTGGCGGATCTAGGAAATTTTCACATCGGGGGCACAGTGTATAGGTGTGTTCATCGTTTTCATTACGAGGATCCTTAACTTAAGTTTCGGGTCCGGTTCTTCCATTTTTAAAATTTCAACCAGTTCAACTAATTTAACCGTAACAACTTATCAATTAATTTAATCTACTAGAAACCCCTAATAGTTAATCTAATAGCAAACATTCTCATATTCGATTTTAGCGATTCCAATATGACTTTATCCTAAATAAGTGATGTTAACACTTAAAATAAAACAATATAGCAAGTATATGTTATATAATTATGTGAATCGGTCCATTCAAACGAACAGATGAATCAGGTGTTGATGATGATGATGAAACTTTTCCCTATAAGATTTTCCACCAATTGAATCGGGCGTCGATGAAAATGAAACTTTTCTTTTATAAAATCTTTCAATCTTTATGTAAAAATGATTGAAAAACAAAAACTATTCAATTCAACAACTATTAATATACTAATATCAATTTAAACCATTTAACAATCCTACAAAGAATTTATAAAACTCAGTTCAATAAATTCACTAACAAAGTGACAAACAATAATCATAAATCAACAATTTGACATAAATCGAAAACAAAAAATTAGCAAATCACTTGAGAGGAGTCAAGGAGAGTTAGGGTTTTTAGTTTTTTACTACCTGTCCACAGTCCACCTGAGATGAGAGTTTCAGAGTTTGAGTATTTGAGAGTTGAGACCAGCGACCAGCACGCGACCAAGCCCAGCGACAGAAATCCAGGGGGCAGCCGGCAGGCTCAACCGCTCAAGCAATCGGCGGTGCTGTCACAACAATCGTCGTCTTGTCCAGGCGGTCCAACACGACGTCCAGGCAGTCCAACACGGCGTCCAACGGTCCAGGCGGTTCCAACTTCCAAGCGATCGTCGTCCTGTCCAGGTTACGTGACTGCAGGTGAATGTTATGAGCCTAGGTTTTTTTTTTGTTTTGGGCTTTTAAAAGATTGGGGGCTTGATAATTATTTGATTGAGGGCCTAAAATTTTTTTATGTGGACTTTTAATAGTTTCTTTGGCAACCCATAGAGGGCCTAGCCCCCTCCTTCAATAGGCGTACATCCGCCCCTGACTCCCTTTATAACATAGATTTGGGTGACTATTGAAAACAAAATGTGAAAATCTTAAAATGTGTTTTCAAGTTTACTTGTAAATTTGAAATCTAAGAACTGAAAATATTAATAATAAAAAAGCAATGGATCTAAACACGTTTTCCAGAAACCCTTGTAATATATGAAAATTTTGCAGACAACAAGTTAACTAAACGGACCCTTGTGTTTACATGGGTGGAGGACCTACTTTATATATACGGGTGTCACTCGACACCGATAAATTTTCAAAATATTGAGTTACTTATGTATCAAAAACTTGAGTGACACCTAAGATTTTTTTTGAGTGACACCTACAAAAAAATTATGAAATTATAATATACATATTTAATTTATATTTGTTGTTTTTATTACTCAAATTTATTGAAATATTACTGAGTTTTAATCATAAAAAACATAAAAAAAGCCAAATTTCTGAAATGAAGTTTTGATGGTATTGTACTATGTACTTTATTAATTAGAAAAATCTTGTGATTTGTTAATTTTATGTGGCAATCCATTTCGGTGACCCGATCTATCTTAGAAAATATTTCAAAAATCTAGGTATTGAACTTACTCTAAAAAAGTGACCCATAACAAAAGTTTCTAGATCCGCCCCTGTGTGTTTATTAAATTTCGTTCAAGTGATCAAATTGCACACTTTTTAACTTTGGTATGTTACATGAAGTGAAGTTGTATATTGTAAAATTAGCAAATTATGATATGCTAAATGGCTTCCAAGGCACGAAGAATCGACAAAGAGCAATTGGAAACTTAATTTGGACGTGTTTTTAACTCTTAATGAGTTGCTATGCTGTTATTCATTTTTTTTTTCCGTGAATAATCATATGTTATTTTGAACGATGAATCCAATTTGTTGCAAATTTTGCAATTTTTGTATAGCGAGTAGTCAAGTTCATGTTCGAAACTCAGCCTCTAATCACAATGTGTCAGCTATCAAATTCCTTCAACTCCTGTATATTTAGGTATTTACCTATTTTACCTTGGGAGGTGAATTGGATACAACTATTTTTTTACAATGCATGCTGCTTGATAGTAGTAACATAGTAAAGGATATGTGAGGGCAAAATAGGAAAACGAAAATGATCTACAGAACTCTACATAGTTGTAAAGATGTAATATAAATCACCTTCCTTGTACTTGAGTTAATATGCTCTATGTACCTATATTAGTTCTTTCATAAGGGCATGGGTATACTCGCCTTTTTGGGCGGGGTGGCGGACGTGCAACCCAACCCTGCCGGGCATACCATCTCCTCCCACATTACTGCCGATGTCCGGTTCCGGCATCCCCACCCTAAAGCGGGGTATGACTCTTTTATTTTTTGGTGTGTGTATATGTTAGGCACAAAAAGGCCTCAGTCAAACCTGTTCTACATCTGAGGGGGAGATTTTATAATCAAACCTGTTGATACATTTGAAGGTTGAATTTAAGGCCTGTTATATGCCTTATTGAAACCTGAAAATGATTTGCAATATCAGTCTAAAGCTGTTCTATATGTTGCATGTGTTGCAACCAAGACAGTTTGTCCAAGCTGCTCAGTCTGCTGATCAGGCTGGACATAAACTGTCTACGCTGCTCTACACTGTTGAGCAGCTTGGGCATTTTAAAGTGTTCTGTTCTTTGTGAACAGAACCTGTTCTTTGTGAACAGGCTAAACACTTTATGGAATTTGTTTCCAAGTCATCATGTATTGTTTTTGACTACAAGATCAGTTTACAAGTCGAAGACAAAGTGGAAAGCAGAACCGCTCAGCCTGCCCAAGCTGTTCTGTTACATGAAGACAAAAGGTTATTTGAAAAAGGGTGACAGACCTTTTTCTTATATCAAAATAGGCCTTTACAAGGAAGAAAGACGCAAAGTTGACATTCCTAAATTAGTTAAAGGCAATGCAACAGTAGACAAAGTAAAAAGACAAAAGTTCTGCAAGTCTGCTTTTCAGAAAAGTGCAGAAAAGTTATATTGTCTTTTCAAACAAGACTTCTCCTTTTTCATTCCGTCCAATGAAGATGTTTCTCTTAGATCCTCTAAGTGAGTATAAAAGAAAGCTTCCAAGGTCAGAAAGAAGTGTGAAGAAAGCTAAGTGCTTAAACCAAGAGTGAACGTGCAAATGTGATATTCATGCATGCAAGTCTTCTGTAAACCAGCATCTGTGTGTCTAAGCTGTTTTACCTAAGCTGTTCCTTAAAAGTCTTGTAAACACATTGAGTGCATCTTAGTGAGTGTATTCAGTGTATACTAGTTCGAGTCTGTCTTAGACTAGTAAACATACTGTTGTATCTCTCATCTCAGCTTGAACCATTCCGCATTCAAGCTTGTTTGTAATTAACAATTGTTGATAATACATACAAACATTGAGAAAAAGAGTGTGTAGTTTTTAAAGTGCTGTATTCACCCCCCCCCCCCTCTACAACTTATAACTATATACTTTGGGAACCTTTCGGGACCTACAACTGGTATCAGAGCAGTTTAGAGTGTGTGTCATTCTAGATCTCTCATTCTCCCAAGTTTCGATGGACAACAGTGCTGCAAATTCTTCTTACTATGACAATGGCTCTATGGGCAAGCCTCCAAAATTTAATCATCAAAACTTCTCTGGTTGGAAGTGCAGAATGATGCTCTACTTAGAGAATCTGGATGTACAACTGCCAGAGATAGTGATGGAGGGTCCCTATGTGCCAACCTCTGTTACTACTATAACTCCAGCGGTTGAAGGAGCTGCCCCTGAAATCAGGACCTTTGAGAAAGCTAAAGCTCAATGGTCTGATGAAGACAAGAGATTGGTGGCTCTGGATGCAAAGGCCAGAAACAACCTGGTCATTTCTCTCCCTGATGATGTGTTCAAGCAGGTGGAGAAAATGAAGACAGCAAAGGAGATGTGGGATACTTTGTGTACCGTCTATGATGGACCCACAATCACACTGGACAACAGGATCAACAATCTTGTTAGACAGTATGAACTCTTCTTTGCTAAACCAAAGGAGACTCTCACTGAAACCTACACCAGGTTCACTGCTCTAGTGAATGATCTCAAAGCTGTTGGGATCACCAAGGACAGTCTTACTTTGGTGAACAAGTTTCTGGACATTTTACCTGAAGAGTGGAACTATTTCTCAACCATCCTAAGGAACTCAGGTACTATCAGAAGTATGGATCTGGTCAATCTGTATGGATCCTTACTGAATGATGAACAATCAAGGCAACAAAAGAGGAATGCCTTGGAAATGTCCAGAAGAGGTACAGCCTTTGTGGCTAATGTGAGACAGTCTGTTAATCAGGTGAGTGATGTGTTCATTCAACCTGATCAACAGGATGATGAAAAGGAGGAGGTGTCAGACGAAGAAGATGTTGCAGATCTTGCTGAACAAGATGATGAGCAAATGATAGCCATGCTTGTCAAAAGGTTCAACAAGAAAAGGTTTGGAAGAAACATGCTGCAAGGAGGTTCAAGTGCTGGCAAAAAGAAGGCATTTGACAAATCCAAAGCTGAGTGCTTCAAGTGTGGCAAAACTGGCCATATAGCTGCTGACTGTGTGTCAAAAGCTGTTGGTCAGTCATCCAAACCTAACAAGACTAACAAGGATGATGGCTATAGGGTTAAGTACCTTATGGCCATGGCTAAGCTGAGGAAATTGGAAAACTCTGTGTCTTCCAATCGCCAAAAGGGACTCATGGCAGAGACATGTGACTGGGAGGAATCTGATTCATCATCTGATGAAGAAGATAATCAGTGTCTGATGGCCAACTCTGATGTCCCATCAACAAGCAGTTTCAAACAGGACATGGCTGAAGCTGAAGCCTTCAGCAGCTTGGAGAACTGGAATCCTACAATGATGTATAAGGTACAAAATTTTATGGCTTACAGTTCTGAAGAAAAAGTTAAAATGTTTGAATATATGTTTGTTGATCTCAAAGCTGCTGTTGAGAAGCATGATGCTTTACTATCTGAAATCTCTAAGCTTAAAGCTGATCTTAAAACTAAATCCAGTAAACTGGACAGTTTCCATAAGTTGGAAACTGAGCTTGATGAATTAAAACACGTCAACTCCATTTTACTGGAAGAAAAGAGAGAAACAGATATAAAGCATGCCAAGCTTCAAAAGATAGTTGACTCTTGGTGCCAATCTGCACAAAAAGTCAGCCATTGTATAAGTCAACAGATTCCTGCACAAATCCAAGCCTATCTTGGAGGGGATCTTGACACAGCAGCTTCCATTGTTGAGATAAGTAATTTAAAAGAAGATTTATCCACTCTTGGTGAGCTTCCAAATACATTCATTCAAAATGTGAATGGTAAGCTAATCTCAACAAACAGGTTTGTCAGGCCTCAAAATACTGACAGCTTATGTGAACCAAGCTCAAAAGCTGATGTTGGAGTTTGTTCTCCAAAACAGCCTGCTAAGTGCTCTGCTAGCTCACATAAGCAAAAGAAAGGAAAACATGCTCAAACTGAAGCTGTGGATGCTAAACCTGTTGACAAAACAGGTTCTGAGTCCAAAGCTGTTGGTAAAAAGCATGTTAATCCTTTTGATGCTAAACATTTTGAGAATAAGTTTTCAAAAAGTAAGCAGCCTGTTTTCAACAAGGGTAAGTCTCAGGTTGAAAACAAAACTGCTGTGATTTCAAATAAGTTTTCAAATCAGAGTGGTAAATTGGTTTTAAATGAAAATAAGTTTTTCAAAACCAAACACAGTGAGTATGCTGATAGGCAGCATAAATCACAACTCAGTAGGGCAAAGGCAAAGCCATTGCTCAAACTGAGACAACTGGGAATAAGTTTCCCAAACCTGTGGAAGCTCAAAAGCCAATCAAGCTTCCTGTCTTTGACATCTGTCCTCCCAAAAAGAGGAAAGAAGAGACAGTCAAAGCTGTGGCCATTGAACTTACCACACAAGCTGTTGATTCTACAAAGAATGCTAAACCTGCTGAAAGAATCAACAAAAACAACTCAGAATGTGTTTCTGAAGGACCTTCTTCCAAAAGTACTAAAAAGAGAAAATGTTACAAGTGTGGGAAGAAGACACATCTGGCCAAGGACTGTCCTGAACCTGAGGACATGAGGCCTGTTGACTCTGCTGTTTCCCTCACAGTTGTTACAAGCAG
This sequence comes from Centrapalus pauciflorus, assembly GCA_020465985.1. Taxonomy (NCBI): domain Eukaryota; kingdom Viridiplantae; phylum Streptophyta; class Magnoliopsida; order Asterales; family Asteraceae; genus Centrapalus; species Centrapalus pauciflorus. The sequence goes on from JAANYP010000559.1 coordinate 512,270, forward strand.
TGGTGGAAATGTCATAGTCACTGAGGATGGTATTCAAGCTGATACCATTCAAATAGGGAATATTAGTGTGGACATTCCAAATCCATCAACAAATGTTGATGAAGTAGGAGAACTCATCTGTGTGATGAGTTCCCCTAAAAATAACTAATAATTCTCTTTTCACTCTGCAGGAAAAACAACCTTCCCAGGTTTGGTACTTGGACAGTGGCTGCTCAGGGCACATGACAGGTTGTAAAGAATTGCTGAGTGAACTCAGGCCTGAAAAAGGGCCAAAAGTCACCTTTGGTGACAATGTGCAGGGATCCACTGAGGGATATGGAACTCTTAAAGCTGGTGCTGCAGTGTTCAAAGGGTAGCCTATGTGGTTGGGCTAAAACATAACCTTGTTAGCATAAGCCAACTGTGTGATGCTGGCTACAAGGTTAACTTTGATGAGCACCTGGGTTACATATTGGATTCCCAAGGCAAAGTTGTGCTGTGTGCTCAACGAAAGAAAGGTGTATATGTTGTGGATATGCATTCTGCTGATCCCACAACTGAAACCTGTTTTCTCACAAGAACCAACGCTGATCTAAACTGGTTATGGCACAGAAGACTGTCACATCTGAACTTCAAGAACATCAACAAACTCTGTAAGAAAGAGTTGGTGACAGGTTTGCCTTCCATGACTTTTGCCAAAGATAGATTATGCACAGCTTGTGAGAAAGGCAAGCAGAGAAAAACATCTTTTAAATCCAAACACAATTTCTCTATTGATACTCCACTCTTCTTAATCCATATGGACTTGTTTGGACCTATTAATGTCCCAAGTCTAGGAGGAAGAAGATTCACTCTTGTAATGGTTGATGAGTTCTCCAGGTACACATGGGTGATCTTTTTGAAGAGCAAAGGAGAGGCTGCGAGAGAAATTATTGGATTTGTTAAAAAGATGGAAATGCTGAACTCTGCCTAAGTAAAGCAGCTTAGAAGTGATCATGGTCCTGAATTCAGAAACAGTACTCTTGAAGACTTCTGTGAAGAGAAAGGTATTACTCAAAACTTTTCAGCAGTAAGAACTCCTCAACAAAATGGAGTTGGTGAAAGGAGAAACCGAACTCTCATTGAAGCTGCCAGAACCATGCTGTGTGCATCAGGTTTGCCTTCATCATTTTGGGCTGAAGCTGTTAACATTGCCTGCTTCACTCAAAACAGATCCTTAGTGGTGAAAAGGTTCAACAAAACTCCCTATGAGCTGCTCAAAGGGAGAAAGCCAAATGTCAGTTACTTCCATGTGTTTGGATGTCCCTGTTTCATTCTGAATCAAAGGGACCAGCTGTCGAAATTTGAACCCAAAGCTGATGAAGGTGTGTTTGTTGGCTACTCTTCTATCTCCAAAGCCTACAGAGTATACAACAACAAAAGAAAGGTGATAGTTGAATCTATCAATGTCACCTTTGAAGAGTCCAAGAATGCCTCCACCAAAGCTGTTCCTGAATTAGTTTCAGGAGACCTCAACTTTGATGATCTGATGCATTCAATCAATGAAGAGGACTCAAAAGCTTCCACAACACCCAGTGTGGAACCTGCTAATCATGATGGACATGATGATGATTATGTCAATACACCCTGTGTGAATAAATGTACGACTTAATTACAACTGCATGTCCAGCACCTATCAAGCTGATTTTCCAGTCCTCTGCTGTATGTTCACCAGTTGTCAGACATGTTAACAAGTGACCGGCTCAGACAAACCGTGTGTCTAACATCTTGAGAGTGTTCAACAGACCTGTGAAGATGTTAAAACTCAGGTAAATCATCATGCAAACTGATGCCTAAGATGGATCGGTGTCACCCCAATGATAAAATAACTGGTGTACATCAAACAAAGGATACAAACACTCGTGGGGACAGCTTAGGGAACTTTGTTGTTCTCTGCTTGTTTCCCTAATGGAGCCAAAGAAGGTGGATGAAGCACTAAAAGCTGCCACTTGATCACTGCCATGCAAGAAGAATCACTCAGTTTGAGAGAAACAAAGTATGGAAGCTGGTCCCTGCTCCTAAAGGAAAAACTATAATTGGCACAAAATGGGTTTTCAGGAACAAGATGGACGAGCAAGGTCATGTCATTAGAAATAAGGCAAGACTGGTTGCTCAGTGCTACAGACAGGAGGAAGGCATTGACTATGATGAAACATTTGCTCCTGTGGCCAGGCTAGAAGCAATTCGTTTGTATCTAGCCTACGCTGCTCATAAGAGCATAAAGGTATTTCAAATGGATGTGAAGAGTGCATTTTTGAATGGGAAGCTGCAAGAAGAAGTATATGTCAAGCAGCCTCCATGTTTTGAAAATGAACAACACCCAGGTTTTGTCTATAAGTTGGACAAAGCTCTCTATGGTCTCAAACAAGCCCCTAGAGCCTGGTATGACACTCTTACTGAATTCCTTATGAGCAATGGGTACTCCAGAGGTACAGTGGATACCACATTGTTCATAAAGAAGGTGAAGTCTGATATTATGCTTGTTCAAATCTATGTGGATGACATAATATTTGGTTCTACTAATGAGCAGCTATGCAAGAATTTTTCATTACTTATGAAATCTAAGTATGAAATGAGTATGATGGGAGAACTAACTTTCTTTTTAGGATTACAGGTTAAACAAACCTCAACTGGAATTTTTATAAATCAAAGAAAGTACACTTTAGATCTATTGAAAAAGTTCAAATTTGATCAAAGCTCTCCTATTAAAACCCCAATGGCAACTAATGTAAAATTGGATGCGGATGCCAGTGGCAAAGCTGTTTCAGTAACAGCTTACAGAGGCATGATTGGGAGCTTGCTATACTTAACTGCTAGTAGACCTGATATTATGTTTGCCACCTGTCTGTGTGCTAGGTTCCAAGCTGATCCAAAGGAATCTCATCTAGCTGCTGTTAAAAGAATCTTCAGATACCTGAAGGGTACACCAGGTTTAGGTCTTTGGTATCCCAAAGACTCAAGTCTTGAACTAACAGGCTATTCAGATTCTGATTTTGCAGGCTGCAGGTTAGATAGGAAAAGCACAACAGGTGGATGTCAACTTCTTGGTGGAAAGTTGATCAGTTGGAGTAGCAAGAAGCAGAACTCAGTGTCCACTTCTACTGCTGAAGCTGAATACATTGCTGCTGGAAGCTGCTGTGGGCAGATTCTGTGGATGCAGCATCAGCTTGAAGACTATGGGCTTGTGTATAGGAAAACTCCTATTCTGTGTGATAACACAAGTGCCATAGCCATCTCCAACAATCCAGTATTTCACTCAAGAACAAAGCATATTGAAGTCAGACATCACTTCATCAGGGATCACATCCAAAAAGGTAATGTGGAGGTAAGTTTTATTTCCACAAATGAACAGCTTGCAGATATTTTCACCAAACCTCTGGATGAAACAAGGTTTAATTACCTTGTCAGCAAGCTGGGCATGTTAAACAAGAGTGACTAAGTGTCTCTCAAAGGTCTAATAATTTGTATGTTTCACACTGCTCAAGTTTTTCTGAACAGCTTAGACAGAACATGTTATACATGTTCTGTACTTAGTCATTTGTCTGAAAAACTTGAACAGCTTGAGCATACAACAGGCTGAACAAAAACAGTTTAACCTGTTTATTCGTCCAGCCTGCTCTGATGGTTCAGTCTTCAACCTGTTCACTTCTTCATACTGTAACCTGTTCATCTATTGAACACAACCTGTTCTCACAAAGGAGAGCAGGCTGAAGGAACAGTTTGAAGGAAGAACAGCTTGAAGACTGAAAACCTTGTTGACCCTGATCATCACAGGTTTGACCATCAGCGTAGACCAGCAGTTTAATTACCTTTCTTCATAATTAAGTTTCTTAAATTATGTTTTATTTAACTTAATTACTGCGGATAATGTTTGTTACGTGTGTTAGTGATTAAAAAGGTCAAGTGGTCTGACAATGTTTCTGACATGGACAACCGTTCCGTTTTCCGTTAACAAACATTTCAAATCAAACCGCCCAAACCTTTTCTCTCTCATACACACGAACATTCAAATCCTATAAATACCAACATACTGTTTCATCTTCGTCTTCCTCATCATTCCCAGAAATCCTCAAGAACCCTAAAAATCGACTAAGTGTCTTTTGCTTCCCAAACCTTCAAAATTCCCAAATGGCTCACAGACCTAATCCCTTTCTACCAGTCTTCGTTGGTGAGGATGTTGTTAAACATCCTTCTGTCACCACGATGCTGACCCTCAAGCCCACCAACTACATTGCAAACCTCACTATCCCCAAAAACTATGTGGGGAAGGGATACGACCGAATGGTGGAATTTCTGCAAGTTCATCCGTTGAACTATGCACTGACTGCATCTCCTGGTGTCCTGTACCAGGAGATGGTATACGAGTTCTGGTATACCTGCTCCTACAATCCAGACACTCAGGTTATCAAAGGTACTATTCTCAATGGGACTCAAACCATTGAGATTACAGTCGATCTTCTGAGGGAGGTTCTTCATCTTCCAGTTGCTGAGAACTATGATCTCCCTCAGCCTGAAAATGAGCAAATGGGCAATCTGCTACGCTTCTGTGGTGTGGCAGAACCCAAGGTTGGAGCTACTCTGTACAGGAAGGAGCTGTCACCCACTTACAGCTTCTTATTTGCCTCTGTGGTAATGTCATTCAGCAGCAAGGTTGGTTCCTTTGACCAACTTAATAGAGATGAAGTGCCTGTAGTCCTTCAGCTGGTGGATGGGACTACACTTGACATGGCCACATGGATCTTCTTGAACATGAGAAACCTGGTGCAGCAAGACCCAAGACCAGCTACTGTCCGCTATCCCAGGTTCCTGAGTCTCATCTTCTTCCATGTCTGTGGTGAGCATCTGTATCATTCTCAACCTCTACATAAAACTGCTGCCTTCCCTGTCATAGGGAATAGAGTTTTTCATACTCCTGTACTAGCAAATGAGCCTCCTCTATCAACACCAATGAGGAGGCTGTTGGGTTTAGTGGAAGGACCCTCTGCTGTGAGGGTGGATCCAGTCACTGCTGCTCCCACTGGAAAATCCAAAGCCAGGTCCAAGCTTGTGAAAAGGACCATGGCAGCTGAAGCTGGGCCTGCTAAAAAGAAGGCCAAAACAGCTCAGGCTGAGTCTGCTCCCTTAGCCTCTGTGGCTGAGGATGAGCAGATTCCTCACCCTGGCTCATCTGTTGAGCCTGAAGCCTTTGTGGCTGGTGCCTCTGTGGCACAAGAGACTATGGAACAGTCCAGCCCCACTGTTCCTGACCCAGTCTCACATCCAGTCCAAACAGATCCTCTCTCCTCTCCACAATCACCCACATCATCCATCCATTACCAAAGAAAATCAATAGCCAAAAAGAAACCAGCCCAGAAAACCACCTCCTCTGTTCCCTCTCAACAGGGTTCAGTTGTAAAAGAAGCAACCCCAGCTGCCTCTCCTATTTTGGGAGAAGGTTCAGCTCATTTGGAGCCTGCTTCACTCCAACCTGAGTCACCCTTGAGTCAGCCTAGACCCTCTGGTTCCTCCCAACAGGAACCAGTTGTACAAATGGAGATACCCACATCAACTATCCCAGCCTCCCAACAGGCTGAGGATATTGAAAGACAGGAGCCCTCTCCGCTCCATACTGAGTCCACACTGTCCCCCACTCATATCTCCTTACACTCTGAGTCTGCACGAGGTGCCCACGCTGCTGATATAGACCAATCAGCAGCTCAGCCTCAACCTTCTGTTCCCCATGATTCAGCTGTTCAACACCAAACAGCTGCTGAGGGACCAATATCCCAAGCTGATGAACCTCAGGGATCATACCATCCCTCTGGTGAGGCTGCTCCCTCAATGCAAATTCCATCAGCAGGTTTCACCACTGCTGATGTTGAAATGCATATCCCATCTCCCCATGATGAGGTGCCTTTAGACCAAGGCACTGCAGAGGGAACCACCACTGGTCTTCATGAGGGTGCTGCAACACAAGCAGCATCTGAGAGGCCCCAAACATCATCCCCTTCTCCTAATGATGCAGCTACAGCCGCTGCTGAAGGACCCCTTGATCCCTCTAACCTGGGCCATCTTACTTTTGCCCAGGCTATGGAACTACTGTCCAAAGTTTCCCTTCCTTCTCCATCTCATCCTCAAACACCAGCCTCATCATCATCTTCTCCATCCACTCACTCCAAACAGTCTACCCATACACCTCCATCTCCCAAAGACCTGCCTTTGAAGGATCAGCTTTCATTGCTGACCAACAAAGTTGGTTCTTTGGAAAATACCATGCACTCCCTACCATCCATCATCTCAGACTCTGTGTCTGAGCAGCTCAAAGGCTTCTTTGATATGTTCAAAGAATCCTTCCCAGTCACTCCCCAAACTGACCACTCTCCACAGCTGCTTGCACTCACTGCACAGCTGCAAAATGTATCAAACTCTCTCTCCTCTATCCTCTCCTTACAACAGGACTCCGTGTCCTCTATGACAGCCATTTCTCAACAGCTGTCCTCTCTTCTCACTTCTTGCAATACTACCCTTCCTTCAACATTGGCCAGCCTGAACACTCTTATGGGCTCTCTATCAAATTCTGTGTCATCAAACCTTGCTGATGTGCAAGATTCTCTTGAACTTCATCTTGCCCAGCTCCAAAGTTTGTTGTTCACAGCTTCTGATAGAGACAACATTGTTAAGCTGACCACTTTTGCTGATTCCCAAGCTTCTTCTCTTCAAAACTGTCTTTCCCAACTTGGTGAGGTGAAGGATAACTTGGCTTACTTAGTGAACAGCCTTGTTGGTCCTAAACCTTCCAAACCTGCTGGCAAGCCTGCTGACTTTGTGTCTTCAGGCAGACCAGGGGTTGAAGTCGCTGCCTCATCTCCTTCAAAGGGGGAGAAATCATCTGCCTCGAAGACTAAGTCTAAGGGGGAGAAGATTCCTTCTCCTAAGGAGATACCAGTGTCTGCAACCCAAACTGATCAACCAGCAGAAACAGGTGCAGCTGAAGGTGTTTCTCAAGCTGCTATGCCTACTCAGGATGGCTCTCCAAACCCTGCTCAGTCTAAGGGGGAGGAAGTCATTCCTGAGGACAGGCCTAGCAGCAAAAGGAGGCACCTTATCCTAGCAGAAGAAGAAGAAGAAGAAGAAGAAACTTCTGAAGCTGCTGTCACTAAAGCAGCAGCTAAAGGCAAAGAAAAGGCAGCTGAGGATCCTATTGAGCAGAAACAGGCAGATATACAGTTTCACAAAGCCAGAGCCAAAGAGATGGGCCTCCCTATGCACAAATACTTTGAGTTTAGGGATGAACAGCTTCAAGCTCTGGAGGAATTAAGAAAAGATGTACAATCTGCCAAAGCTGCTAAGTCCTTTGCCCTCCAAGAAGCAAAGAAAGTTAAAATGTCTACCTTGGAGGTGCAAAAGAAAATAATGGAAGCTGCCAGGAAATCAGCAGAAGAGAAAGAGAAGGAAGGAGAAAAGGGTACTCAGGTCTCTGTGACCAAGTCTCAAGTACCCTCTGCCAGAACTAAATTCCACTTTGACAACTTGGCCAGAAAGAAATTTCATGATGTTGCTACTAGAAGGCTGGCCAAGGAAGCAATTGTCAAAGCTGTTCCCATAGCAAGAAAAGGCACACAGTGGAAACTTCAGATCACCAGGATGGGTGCAACAGGCCCTGAAATGGAATCATATGATCACACTGATGTTGCTCAAATGGGTTACAGGGAATGGTTGGAACTGGCAGTTGCCCTGAGCCAGTCTAAGTCAGAAACGGCTAAGACTATCAGGGCATACATCAAGAAGCTGATGGAAAGAGTAAAGGAGCTGGGCCTGATTCCAAAAGAAATAAGTGAAGGTGTCTCTGTGACACATCCAAAGATAAAGGCCAGGGGAACAAAGAGGGATACAGAGCTGGAAGAACTCCTTATGATGATTGAACAAGGAGATTATGCTGTGGAAATTAAAGGAGTTGACCACAGCCTGCCTGAAGGAGTTGAATTTGAAGATGGCAAAGTGATTGAAGAGCCTGAGTTAGGGGCATTTTTTGTAGATCCCCTATCTCAGAAGAAATGTTTTCAAAGAGCTTCAGACCTACACAAAGTTGGTCTTAAGCAGCTTGCAGCCTTCAGAATTGCCACCTCCTTCAGTCAGTCCAGCCTATGGAGAGCAGCTATCTGGGAAGAGCTGAAAGGTTTTTATGACAGAGGTGAACTTCAAAGTTCTAACTTTATGTTTCTTACAGCTGAAATTGAAGAACACGAAGAAACAAGGGAAGAACTTGTAAAAAGATTCAAAGAAGGGATACCACCTCCTGTCGAATGAAGTCCACCTGCCATCTGGGTAGGTGAAGAATGGAAGCTGTCCATCAGTTGGACAGGCTTGCCATTATTTGCTCCCAAATCAAACAGTCCAAACATTTTGTACATTAGTTGTACATTCTGTACATTAGTTGTACATTATTACATAAGTTGTAATTTCTGCTTTTACATTAGTTGTAAAATACATTAGCACATTAGTTGTACTTTTGTAAGAACATATGTTGTTCTAGTATAGTCAAGAATCAGTGTATATATAAACTGATCTTTTACTTTACTGTAATGTTGTAATTTTATTTCAGCAAATGTACTGTAAAAATATATAGTGATTTTTGACAAGACCAGCTTGGACTGGTTATTGCAAATAGGGGGAGATTGTTAGGCACAAAAAGGCCTCAGTCAAACCTGCTCTACATCTGAGGGGGAGATTTTATAATCAAACCTGTTGATACATTTGAAGGTTGAATTTAAGGCCTGTTATATGCCTTATTGAAACCTGAAAATGATTTGCAATATCAGTCTAAAGCTGTTCTATACGTTGCATGTGTTGCAACCAAGACAGTTTGTCCAAGCTGCTCAGTCTGCTGATCAGGCTGGACATAAACTGTCTACGCTGCTCTACACTGTTGAGCAGCTTGGGCATTTTTAAAGTGTTCTGTTCTTTGTGAACAGAACCTGTTCTTTGTGAACAGGCTAAACACTTTATGGAATTTGTTTCCAAGTCATCATGTATTGTTTTTAACTACCAGATCAGTTTACACAGTTGAAGACAAAGTGGAAAGCAGAACCGCTCAGCCTGCCCAAGCTGTTCTGTTACATGAAGACAAACGGATATTTGAAAAAGGGTGACAGACCTTTTTCTTATATCAAAATAGGCCTTTACAAGGAAGAAAGACGCAAAGTTGACATTCCTAAAATGGTTAAAGGCAATGCAACAGTAGACAAAGTAAAAAGACAAAAGTTCTGCAAGTCTGCTTTTCAGAAAAGTGCAGAAAAGTTATATTGTCTTTTCAAACAAGACTTCTCCTTTTTCATTCCGTCCAATGAAGATGTTTCTCTTAGATCCTCTAAGTGAGTATAAAAGGAAGCTTCCAAGGTCAGAAAGAAGTGTGAAGAAAGCTAAGTGCTTAAACCAAGAGTGAACGTGCAAGTGTGATATTCATGCATGCAAGTCTTCTGTAAACCAGCATCTGTGTGTCTAAGCTGTTTTACCTAAGCTGTTCCTTAAAAGTCTTGTAAACACATTGAGTGCATCTTAGTGAGTGTATTCAGTGTATACTAGTTCGAGTCAGTCTTAGACTAGTAAACATACTGTTGTATCTGTCATCTCAGCTTGAACCATTCCGCATTCAAGCTTGTTTGTAATTAACAATTGTTGATAATACATACAAACATTGAGAAAAAGAGTGTGTAGTTTTTAAAGTGCTGTATTCACCCCCCCCTCTACAGCTTATAACTATATACTTTGGGAACCTTTCGGGACCTACAGTATACATATATGGTCATGTTCAATTCAAAACTTTTATACATCGACGTACCAGAAAACTACTTTTTAGCCATTAGATCTTGTGCATTGAAAGTGTATGCATGTAATGCATCTTGTGTATGCATCTTGTGGTCCAACGTGTTGGATGCATGTAGCGGATGGTATTTTAGGAAAAAAAATATATCAAGATTAATAAATTTTAATTTTATATTAATTAAATAGTGCATCAAACATTTAAATAATAAATGCTAAATAAATTTAATTAATACACTTGTAAAATTAACAAAAAGTATACAAATTCAAATAAACTGACGAAGATTCTGATGTATCGTTGTTGCTCATCATTCGTGTTCATCATAATCGTTTGTCGTCTTCATATTCATTCTTCGTGGTGCATTAACTTTCATCCAAAACCGTTAATCTAACATGATGCAACAACGTTTTCATCCAAAAACCATCAAACATCTAAACCTTTAACGTGTATAATAATGCATTGTGTCCGTTGTTCAACATGTTCATCCAAAAACCATTAAACATCTCAACCTTCAACATGTTCACGATGCATCATTATGCTTAGAGATGGCAAAAAACCCCAAACCCGATGTGAACTCAACATTCGAACTGTTTTGACCGGGGAATCCTCGAGTTGACCGGGGATGGGGATGGGTAATATCCGACTTCTAAAACCGAGGACGGGGGCTGGGATGGATTACCCCTCGGGTACCCTTTCCCCTACCCGAAACATAATATAAGTATATAATAAGTAATATACATAACTTGATAATATCAAAATCTAATATGTAAATCAACATTCAAACAATAAGATCAGATTGATACACCTAGTCAAATATTTTGATTGATTGAACATTGAGTACAAGTACGGATACAGTGAGAGGATATTACAATGAACAATTTCACGTACAACTACCGTACTCGTTACATTGAATCTACTATTTATATACAAGCACAACTTTTACAATATTACAAAACAAGTCGCTAGACTTAATATCCGTATACAAAATATAATCCCAACAATCTCACCCTTTTATGGATGTTAAGCTAGATGCATTCTCTATAGCCCAATTTCTTCTCGAATAATCTGCTGACTCAGTGACTGCTCAATCTGATTTCAATTTCCGAAACAAAGTATGCAATCATCAGCCTTTCTTCCTTTGTCAAGGCATCTTTTGGTCTCTTCATGTTGTCTTCATCTAGAACTCCATGTTGAGTTCTGTTATCCTCATTGCCTTTTTCACGTGATCTTTATTCTTGTATATAACGCACGGTACTTTATCCAAAACCACTTGAAATTCTTTGTATTTTTCAATATCTTTCAAGTCCCGCATGGGTACCGTCATGTTAATTCTCATCATGCCCCTTTCCACCACGATCTGAATATCTTGTATGGACATTAAAACCATCTTCGTATGCATAAAATGGAATACGGCCTTTAGAGCAAACCAGCAATTCTCTTCTCGCTTATTTCTACATAATTCATTAAACAGATCTTCAATATCTTCAACATCTTCAACGAAGACATGAAAGAAATCTGTTTCGCTGAATTTGTAGATTTTCTGATCTGTGCGGAGAACCATGAATGCAGGATAAAAGACATTGAGAAATCTGTCTTAGTCTATTCTTTTCAGCTCAAGTATTCTTTCCCAGACTCTCACGTTTTCAATTGGTTGTGCTTTGTTGTGCAAAAAAACTAGCATAGTTCACTAGATGCGGCATATTAGGCTCTATGACTCTGAATAGCCTTAAAAATGTTAAAGGTGCTTCTTTTTTACAAAAGATCGTTCTTTCTAACAAGTCCTCCATAATTGGTAACCTATTCCTCTTCTTGATATACTTAGTATTCTCATGCTTTGAAAGTTTCAGCCTCTTGTCTTTATTAATCTTCTTGTTCAATTCTTCTTTATCCAAAAGACGTACCATATCATCTATTTCTCTTCTTAACTTTCATTGTACAACTACTCTCAAACTCTGCTGTCTATCAGATTCGTCTGCCAGAACAAATTCATTCAAAAACTTGTCCATCAGTTCTTCATCAGAAACTGTAACTTGTTGGACTGATTCGGGTTCTCCCATGAAAATCAATGGCACATCCTCTTCTTCTTCGACTTTAATTGTCACATACTTCTTGTTTATGATGTCATATTACGTTACAGTCTTCATCAAATTCTTCATTTCAGGGTTGTACTGAAGTCCAAACAGCTAAGACAACGTGTCGTCGAACTCAGTAATTGCAGGCATTGCAACCGTTGGTGATTGTTCAGAATCCAACACATTTTCTTTTAAGATCTTATCAATCAACTCCTCCTCATCCACTAATCTCTCAGCCCTCATTGATGACTCAACAAATTCTAATTTTTTGGATTCAGCTTCAGACATCATCACTTATTTTTCAACTCCCTCAAGTAAAAACATTTTATCCTCTTTGTCAGATTCACCGTATTCTACAAATTGATATCGAATCCAGATTGCATACTCACCAGATCTGGAGACATTCCCTTCTGTCTCCTTAGCCTCATATACCAGAATCTGTTTACTTAAAACATCAAACTTCCTCCTTTTCTCCCCTCATGAGGATCATCCTCGGAGTCAAGATCCTCATGCTTTCTTTTGGGCCCAGAAGCTTGTGATTTACATGTTTCCTCAAGTTTTGAAAATCTCTTAGATAGAGCACCCAAAGCATATACAACTGTAGACTCTAACCCATTCATTCTTTCATATATATTCAAAAACTGATCTTCACAACAATTGCGCAGTTGGACATTTGAATCAAAATTTTCTTCTTCTGGCTCTGTTGTTGTATCTTTGCCTTTTAGTAACAATTGCATGCTCATCAATTGATTCATCTTCATTTCAAACTGTCTATTCATTTGCTGATTTATTCCTTGTATTGATTCATTCAAGTGTTGTTGAGTAACAAAGGGTAACGAGCTAACACCTGGATCACTTAGATTACGAGTTGTTACGACAGTGGAACTTGTGAAAAGAACCTCTGTATGGCCTATGCTCAGAGTTGGCAATGATGTGGCTCTGGTAGGACTTATACCCAATCCTTGTGACGGTGTAACGGATGCAACCGACACTAAATGTATTCCGACTGGGACACTAAGTCCATGTGTACTTGTTGCAACGAGTGTAACCGACTCTGGTGTCCTATCAATGTATGTGGGCTCTATGACTCGTGCAGAAATGAAAGTCGTACACGAGGGCAGCTGTCTACTTTAGTCAATATCCAAATGATCCTTGGATAGTGGTTGTGTAAATTCCCTGTGGAAAAATGAAGCATCCTCTTGTTGAGAAGAGGATGAGTGGCCGGTGGGGTGTGCAGGCACCAGTGGGATACTGATTTGTTCAATATCAACTCTCAAAGGAGAGTTGATAGTTTGCATGGCTTCCCGGCTGTTTAGGGTAGGTAGCTTCCTCTCACTCACAACATCAAATACTCCCACCATTCTTTCGCTGATACACACAAGTTTATACAATTCAGCTCCATTACCAGTTTCATCTCCATCATTATCATCACCTCCATCTCCTACTTGCACATCAGATAAAGTACGTTCAGAATCCTCACGTTCAACATCCTCACCACCCCTCTCTTCATCCTCCACCCTCAACAGACTTTCACCCGGTTCAGCAACATCTAGGGTTAGCTCCTTGGGTAGGAGGCCTCGGCTTTTGAGGCTCCACTGGAGCATGATCAATGCGGTACAACCTCACACTCTCAGCACTCTCATCTGCATACTTTAAGATTGATTCCGGGATTGGAAGAATGTTTGCGTTTGGATCATCCCTGTTGCTGTATAGACTCATCATCATATGATCTCGGCATGTCTGTGGTTTTCCCTCTTTGGAATTATCTCATTTCGCCCTCAAAATGTCATTGATAAGTATCTGAATTAACTTTTGTAGAGGAACGAATCTTCGAGCTCTATTCATGGTCTTTGCTACACTAGTATAAAAATGGGCTTTGGTCACACATGCTCGAAATCAAATCGTCACACATTAGAATATTTGTGTGACTAAAGATACAAAACTAAAATTCACGTCATTCTTTTAGTCACATCTAAACTCCAATCATGTGACCAATCTGAAATGTATTGCCACACCTTCGAACATTTATGTGACTAAAGGGATCTGGTGTTTTTTTTTGCTGATTAAGTTCGAAGCATTAGTCACGTTACACACATAAAATGTGACAAAACAGCGTCACCCAGTTGAACAGTGTGATCAAATGCCACTATATGGTCACATGAAGTAATTTGTTATGTGACTAAATCATTAACTTGAGTTTGTCACACACAATTTCAATGTAGCCAAAAGCAGATACTATATGCTCACATAAGTTAGTAGATGTGTCTAAAGTGTAGTGTGTGTTAGAATGTCAAAATCTAATACGTATTAGTCACATTGAGTGCCATTTTGTCTGACTAAATCATATGCCACTATATGGTCACTTGAATAATTTTTTGGGTGACCAAATCATATTCCACTATATGGTCACATGAAGTAATTGTATGTGTGACTAAATCATATTCCAGTATATGGTCACATGAAGTAACTTGTTATGTGACTAAATCATGAACTCGAGTTTGTCACACACGATTTCAGTGTAGCCAAAACCAGATACTATATGGTCACATAATTGTTTGTGTGACTAAATCATAATTCACTACAATAATTTACTTCACTATAAAATAAAATGTCGAAGTCACATAGAAATTAAGATTCGTACAGATAATCATTCAATAAATTAATTAATTCAAAGGTAATTTACAAGGCTAATAAATTACAATTAATATAGCTAGTGTTCCAGCGCATGACATGGTTCTATCACTTGGATTTTCGTATAACAATACCTTCACAGTTGCTTCGATAATAATCATCTCTTGATTCAGTACCCAAGTCACGTTCATCCACACGTGGCAAAATGTTATCATTGTGCGGGTGAATGATGGTACTAAATTCCTCATCGATTTTATCATATATATCTTTGTAATTCTTTAGAGGTGTGTTGAAGACAATAGACAACTTTTTATTTTGCTGGTCTTTCACATAAAACACTTATCGTGCTTGTGAGGCTAATATGAACGGATCAAGCTTGAGGCCTAAAGTAGTCAGGTCAACCAATGTATAACCAAGCTTACGATCACGTTTGACCGCACCAGCGTGATGGTTAACCTAATCACATTTGAAAAGAGGGAGTTGCCTGAAATGATAATCTAGTACCCATATTTCTTTCAAAATGCGATTATACAGTTTAATTCTTGTGGTTGCTACTCCTTTGGATGTGTGCATATCTTCTGTCACAACACTAACACCACTATTTTGGTAAATGCTGCCGTCACTAAATTTAGTACGAAATGTATACTCGTTGATGTTATATGCAGTGTGTTTCAGTATGGTGGCGCGTGGTCCATGTGAAATCCACCTTATGGTTTCTGAAACACTTTCTTTGGAGATCGCTAATTCTCTCTCAACTTGAATATTATATCAATACAATTACATATATGAGCTTCTAATGGAGGGAACAACTACAAACAATTACAAAAAATAATTAATTACCTCTAGTTTTAACCAGGTAACAAAAGTTTTACTGTGCTCATCCTCAAGGAATGCTTTTCGCTTACCCGGGTTTTGTGTTTCCAAAACCTGTTTGTGTCGCCTGAAACAATGTGTTAATTTGTGGTCATTTAATATGTTTGATGCAAGATTTTAAGTAATTAACAAAATAGACATGTGTTAGTAATACTTAGTCGATATACGGTTCAATTTCATCTGTATTGTGTATTATGTACAAATGTGCTATCCCAAGTTGTTCTGCAGAAACTTCACTTGACTTGCCGGCCGATAGTGGCTTTCCGTCTTCATTTATTTTATCACTTTCATGTGTATCACCTGGGATACCTATAGTTTTCATGGACTTTTTATATTCGCCGAAAAGCTCTATTGTTTCTTCTGCAATAGTCTCCTCAGCAATGCATCCCACTGGTTTATTTTTGTTTCGCACATGTCCTTTAATAACCTTCATACAACGTTCGAAGGGATACATCCAAAGAGGCGCGCTCCATGTCTGTTTATCCGCATACTGTGGGACGAGGTGGATACGAATATGTGAAAAATAAAATGGTAAATACATTTACAGAACATAAATTTGTTATCGTTTTCTGTTTTCTATTTTCTAAGTACTATATATATATATATATATATATATATATATATATATATATATATATATATATATATATATATATATATATATATATATATAGATTGGAGTTCTATTGAGAACTTTTGTGCATCGAGGCACCATTGAGAACTTTTGTGCATCGGACTATCTACCAAGGGTGCACAAAGGGCATTTAGGGGATATTAAATGTATGGAAATTACCATTAACTTCTTTCCTAAAATCACTCCTTCTTTCTCTCTATCTCTCTCTCTTAGCCCCCTCGTGATTTTGGAAGAGATGAATGATATGCATGATTTATGTTTGTATGAATGATTCATGTTTGTATTTTGATGTATTTTGATTTTGGAAGAGATGAACGATATGCATGATTTATTTTTGGAAGAGATGAACGATATGCATGAAGAGATGAACGATATGCATGTATTTTGATGTATTTTGAATTTGTATTATTGTTGTTAATTTTGGAAGTGTAATAATTAAATAAGGATTGCAAAATTTCTGTTTTACCCCTCCGCGAATTTCATTATGTGCACTTAATGCATAAAACTTTCTATTTAATTACCTTTTTGCCATTTGATCTAACCCACACATTCTTTTCATCCAAGGGCCAGTGGAGGTTCTTTTGTGCCTCGATGCATAAAACTTCTCAATGGAACCTCCCTCTACATATATATATATATATATATATATATATATATATATATATATATATATATATATATATATATATATATATATATATATATATATATATATATATATATATATATATATATATTAGTTGGTTTAACTTTACATGTGTATTTGATGATTATAAGATCGAAAAAAAGTAACTGAAGCAGATGAAGAACCCCCACGTGGTATATTGTGGTTGAAAGGAAGGCAAAACAAAGAATGGGAATTTCGAGATGAAAGGACTAAAGCAAAGGCCAATGAAGTAGTAAGCATTTTGACATATATATGCTTGACAAATATATGCTAATACATAATATAATCACATATTCATGTGTATTTTCATGAAACAAATTACTTACTGACTATTGGAATCTTTAATGCGGAGAGCCACCAAGGACAATATCAAATCCGGAACCTTAATGGTTGATGAGGGGACTGATGCCTTGATAGAGGTATTTGGTCCCAATAAGTCAGGATATGAAAGAGGAGTGGGAAGCGGAGTGACAATCAGAAAATATTTTAATATTCCTCGAAGAAAAGCATAGGATGATGAGAGAGTCAAACTACTTCAAGCAGAACTTGTTGCTGAGGGACGCGAACGTGAAGCTGATAAAAAACGTGAACGTGAAGACAAAGACCTTAGGATAAAGTCGTTGACAACACAAGTGGAAGATACACAGGCAATGGTTAACCAACTTATGGCTCGGTTGGATGCACAAGGGGAGAAGCTAAATTCATTGTCAACTCATGCACAAGAATATGAGGAAGGCATTTATTGTATTAATTATGCTAATTAACATTTTATACATTTACGTTGTTAACAAATGCATTTCTTAAATTTTATTGCAGGTGTCTCCAGCATTGGACGTTAATCCTGACACTGCCAATACTCATCAGGATGAGGGCCAATTTGCGAAGGAAAAGCCAGCTGTACAAACACATGTAAGTATTAAAATATTTGAATTAAATTGATCAGTTTAATATTAATTTCTCACTGTGATTTAATAGTTTTACATATATACATGACTTATTAATTTACCGAGTTATATATATATGAATCGATTGGTAATTTGTTGGCGAGTCGAATAACACGCCACCTGATTCACAAGTCACGAAGAATACTAAACTGAGGCAAAAGAGGCAGTACTCTCCAACAGTGCAAAACAACCGCAGGTATATAACTTTCAAACTCAGAACTTTATATCGAAACTCAGAATGATTACAGCTTTCACGAAAACCACTAACCCTTTTGATTAGACGAAGAATACAAACTTTTCTTAGGCTTTTACAACCTTAGAGTGGAAAACATAAAACAGAATAGCAAAATATTACGTGTGTACATTGAGAACTTCTATCTACTCTATTTATTCTATTCTATTTGTTTCTGATCGGGTTATAATTAACCATGTTTATAAAGCGTAAAAGAGTTGATTTTTTAATAGAAATGTGTCGTAGAATGTGCTACTATTGATTAATTTCATTGCTTGTGTAGGTGACCACTTTAAGTCTAAGTTTGTCAGAAATTGAGAAAAATCGAAAATACTTTTGGAAGCACAGCCCGGGGGGGGGGGGGGGGGGGGGCACAGCCCTGCTCCCCAACCACGTGCTCAACAGAATGTTTTGGCTGGCAAAATAGGTGAACGCAGACCCAGACGCAGGGGGGGGGGGGGCGTAGGCCTGCACCCAACCCATTAAAATAATTTCTGGTCGTTTTTAGGGTTTTTGAGAAGTTGTCTATAAATACCAAGCAGTGGAGACGGAAAAAGGGTCGCGTTTTTGGAGAGAAAAAGCTTAGAAAAGGTCCCGTTTGGAGCGAATACGAGTACGAAGAACACACGAGTCAAGCTACGAAATTGCTAAGGATGAACTCACTACGATGGAGCATTACATCACCCATGTCCGGCTAAGCTCGCACTAATCATTCTCGGAGGAAGCATCACGCTAAGTGTTTCAATTCTACGAACGATTTATTATGTTTGCATGGTTTTATTATTTATGTTTTGATTGTAAACAAATGGTTGTTATTTATTTCGTTACGTTTCGCAAGATAGTTTGTTGATATTTTATTATTCGTGCCGAGTTATGTGTTTAATTAAGACGAGTAATCAAAGTAACACGCGCTATGCCCAAGATCACGTAACAATTTTAATAACAATTATAAAAAGGTTATGTCTATGTAATCTTTATATCGTTTATGAGTTTAACGCAAGGTTAGATGTGGAATCCGGGAATGGTTATCTTTGTTAACGTATTCAATTAAACAACTCGATTAAGTTTTCTCTTATCGCGCAAGTATTTGTTTTTATAAAGCAAGCAATAATCTTTCTCAATCATTCACTTCTTCAAGGTAATTAAATTAGCAACGCTAGTCGCTCAAATACGTGAATTTAACCTCTCGCTCTCTGTGGATACGATTCCTACTTACCCTAGCTTCTAAGGTAATTAGTGGTTATTTTTGGCGAGGTAACGACACTCATATCAAATTTTGGCGCCGTTGCTAGGGAGCGGTTGAGCTTTAACTCACGTATTTTGGTAATTAGCTTTAGTTTAGTTTTCTAGTTAATTTAGTTATTTCAATTTATTTGCTTATTTGCTTTAGTTGCTTATTAAGTTTTTAATTGTTTATTTGCTATTATTCTATTTGTTTAGTTAAGTTTTATCATTGCCTTTAGTATTATTAAGAAAAAGGAATCGTGGCGCAAGCATCGATTCTTACCAATAAGAAAAATTCTAGTTCTTCAACTAGATCTCATAGGTTTATGGGCACACACTATTCCGGTAGCATTTCACCATTGAAATTTGACCCGAAAATAGAAAAAACTGCTAGATCTAATAGGCGAGCCACAAAACAAGCTAACGAAAGTAAGAACGCTGTTCCTGAGATAGATTCTGAAGATTATCTAGTTCGGAAGACGAGAAGGTCGATAACATTCTTATCGAAGTCCAACAAAACAACGAAACAATGGGAGATCGTAGAACTGTAGAATCTCATTATAGGCCGGGTGATATTCCTAATCCATCACCCATGCTTTACCCAATTACAGATGAACCCGAAATTAGGCGTCGGCTATTTAGCATCTTATCGGTTTTTCTCGGAGCACCAAGCGAAGAACCGTATGAGCATTTAGCAGAATTCACAGCCATATGTAAGGCCAATCATGTTAAGGGAATGACCGTAGATGCACTTAAGCTTAGACAGTTTCCTTTATCCTTAAAGGAAAAAGCAAAAAACTGGTTTGTGTCACTTCCCACTAATAGTATTACTAGTTGGGATGAAATGAAAAAGGAATTTTTAACTGAATATTACCCAATTAGTAAAACTACAGAAAAACGTAAAGAAATAACTGGATTCAAACAAAGACCTGGAGTACAATTTCACGAAGCGTTTAATAGGTTAAATGAATTATTAAGAACATGCCCACATCATGAAATTCCTAAATGGATGATGATTAAAACATTCTTTGATGGGGTTAGTCAAAAAAATGGAATATGGTCACTACCGATCCTGACGGAACCTTTTTAGTCAAAGAGGATGACGAAGCCTGGGAGTTGTTAACCCAGTTAAGCAAAGGTTTAAAAGTCTAAGCCAGATCGGAAAGTAGTATTGCTGTCCAAGTCATGGGCATAGACAATGCATGGAAAAAAGAAGTTAAATCCGATATCTCCGAGCTAAGAAAAAATTGGACTTGTAGATGAAGGGAATGGGAAAGGCTATGGTGGCACATGCCTCTTGTGTCACATGTGGAGACCCTTCTCATCAATCCGAGAATTATCCACATACCTTCGCCCACGAGGATTATGTGAATGAAGCTTTTGGCTATCGGCAACGAAGAGAACGGGAAAACCCATATTCAGAAAAACCTACAATCCGGGATGGAGAAAACACACGAACTTTAATTGGAGGGATAATCAAGACAATGATGCTCCCACGAAGCCAAGATATGAGCAACCTCGTCAACAAAACCGAGAACTCCAATATGGATCAACGTCAGCCATGAAGGATGATCGATATTACAAATGCCAAGACCCTAAATAAGAACATGAAGCACAACAAATGTCCGGAAATTCGAAAGAGTTTTACGAATTTATGGAATTCATGAAACAACAAATGATGGTACAAACGAAAACTATGGAGATGCTTGGAAGGCAAATGAGACAAATTGCAGAGTCTCTAACTAAAAGAGAAGAAGGGAAGCTTCCAACCAACACCACGGTCAACCCATCGCATCACCATGGTAAGGAGAAGAAGTACGAAGTCAATGAGGTTAATGAAGTAGCCAAAATCACTACCTATAGGAGTGGAAAGAAAGTAGATAATAAGATAGAAATTCCTAAGGAAAGTGAGACTGATGATGAGGTAGAAATTTTCTATGAAGAGGAACCACCTAAATCAGAGTCAAAGGTAGAAACATAAATTAAGAAAGTAACCTTTAAGGATCTAGAAGCCAAGAAATCAATCGGGACTAAAGTTGGGGAAGGCAGTCCAGTCACCGAAACTGCTCCTTACCCATCGGCGTTAGAAAATCCGGCGTCATTTCCTTATTGTAAGAGAGGACCGAAAAATGAAGAGTTATGGGACATCTTTAATCAAGTTAAAATTAATATTCCCTTAATCAAAGCTATACAACAAGTCCCTTCTTATGCTAAATTCCTATAAGACCTTTGTACTCAGAAACGTAAATTCAAAATCTCTCTTCCTAAACAAATCAACCTCACTGAACAAGTTAGTGCAGTTATCACTAGCTCACTACCGCCTAAATTAAAAGACCCAGGATCACCCTTGATCCCGATGACTATTGGCGATGTTCTAGAAAAAGAAGGCACTTCTAGACTTAGGGGCGAGTGTTAATATCCTACCCAGAAATCTATTTGACCAACATGATTTAGGCACCCTGCAAACAACAGATGTCATCCTGCAATTAGCAAATAGATCCACCAAAGTACCACAGGGGATGTTATCTGATGTAATTGTCAAGGTTGAGGACTTCTATTATCCAGTAGATTTCTTAGTGTTGGACTCGGACAATACTTATAAAGAAAGCCAACCGGCAATCATCTTAGGACATCCCTTCTTAGCCACAATCAATGCTCAGATCAATTGCAGAACAGGTGCGTTAGACATGGCGTTCGGAAACCGCAAACTCCGACTCAATGTCTTTAACAATGTACCTAATGCACCATTGGATTCAGAGTGATACATGATCGATTTAGTTGATAATTTAATACAACAACAATTATCAACAATAACATGTAAGGATCCAGTGGAACTGCTTTTGTATTACAATGAGCATAAGCTAGATAATATGCCAGAATGTAGGGAATTCGAACTTGAAAGTATTCAATCAGTGGATTCTAAACAACCACCATGGACACATAAGATTGAGAAACTCCTTACTGATCTACCACAATCAGCAAAACCATCTCTAGAACAACCACCAAAACTGGAGTTGAAACCACTTCCGTCTCATCTTAAGTACGCCTTTATTGTCCATGATAGCACATTGCTTGTAATTATTGCAACTGACCTCACTGATGCACAAGAAAAGGCATTGCTAGATGTTTTATCAAGACATAAGGAAGCTGTAGGCTGGGCCATAGCAGATCTTAAGGGGATTAGCCCAACAGTGTGCATGCATAGGATTATCACCGATCCAACAACTAAGCCAAGCAGAGATGCTCAGCGAAGGCTGAATCCTAACCTTTGTGAAGAAAGAATTGCTGAAATGGCTAGATGCTGGAATTATTTATCCTATATCTGATAGCCAATTGGTTAGTCGCACACAAACGGTTCCCAAGTGTTAGTACATCCTCTGTGACGATAGCAGTCTAAGTTTAGATAGCATTTTGTGTAAAGTCATTTTACTTGATATTGAATATTAACAAGTGTTTGATATATGTTTGATTATGTGTGTTTGATATTGATTGTTTGTATGTTTGAACTTGGTGTAATGTATTACAAGAAGTTCAAACATAAAGTTCGAATATAAATTCAAACATAAGATAAAACGTAAGTTCAAACATAAGTTTGAATGATGAGGTTCGAATTTAGGCTAGATTCGAATTTGTCTAGGAGGACAAATTCGAATAGGCCTTGGGCCAGATTCGAATTTGTCCTAGACAAAGTCGAATCTGTCAGTATAATTAAGGGTTAATTCGCTTAATTATGAGACTTTTGCAGAATTTGTCAGACGATTAGCAGAAGGCGATCTCGAACTTGATTGCAATCAGAGAGTTTCGTGAGGAGAGAATCATCGTGTAGGGGCGTTCTAAGTTGTTTGTCTATCACCGTGGTAGTCTCCGTGTTTCGGTGTGCGTGATATATCCGTCAAGCCACTAACGAGGATTCCGCACTCGTTGGAAGGTATCGCATCAAGATAGATCTGTAGAGTGAAGACCTTACAAGTGGTATCAGAGACATTGGGTGTTCGTGGTGTTCTTCGTGTTCACTAGAAACATCTGTGGTTTCTTGATGTTTTGGACGGTTAAAATCACATTTTTGGAGGATTTCGAGTTTATCAAGTAAGATATCGGAAAATAATTTGCATTAGTTCAAGTTTTTGGTCGAAATCAATATTTATAGCCTTAAAAATATTGGTTTAATCTGAAACCTTGAAAAAAATCGAATTATTAGCCGTTTTTCGAACTTGCGGCGCTCGAATATCAATGAGGTATTAGGGTTTACTCAAAATTCGAGTTTGTCAGATAATACGCTCCTTTCGAAGTTCCTTAGGGTTTGATTCGAGTTCGAGTTTCCATTAAATTCGAAGATAGGGATTTCGAATTTAGTATACCTTCGAGTTTGTCATACATTTCGAATTTAGTTGGACTTCAAACTTAATTTCGATTTTAATTCCAAACCAGTTTAAAATTAAATAAATTCGAACTTACTCAGGTTCGAAAGTGTTAATTTAAATTAATTTCGAATTAAATTAATTAAGTTAGAATTCAAAAACTTTTGAAACGATGACAAGTCTACAAAGGTTCATTGAGATGGATCACGAGGTCGGAAAAGCAAATTCTCCACCTAAGTTGATGAAATTGGAGGATTACTTTTGGTGGAAGGATAGGTTCGCCGACGTCGCTAGGTTTAATGATATGAGGATGTGGATTTGTATAGACGAGGTTGAAGGACGACAAAGAGTCTTGTCATATTAAAAGATGAAGGACGATGATAAGAAGCTTTATGAGGCCGAGAATCGGGCATTCGCTATCATTAGAATGGCTTTATCTCAGGAGATCTTGCACACTTTCCGCAATCAGAAAACAGCAAAAGAGCTGTGGGATGCGTTGGAGAAAAGGTGTGAAGGTAATCCGAGGGTCAGGAAAAATAGAATGGAACTGCTCAAGCAGCAGTTCGCGATATTTAAGGCGTTGAAGAACAAAAAGCTGGATGAGACAATTACCAGATTCTATCATTTGCTGACTGAGTTAGACAACCACGATGTGGAGTATAGTGAGACAGAGAAGATTGTGAAAATTCTGGATGCTTTACCAGCCAAATGGGAGATGTATGTAGCACTGATAAAGCATGATGAAGACAAATTCTATGCTCTAACTCTTGAAAGTGTCATAGGAACGCTGAGGGCCTATCACTTTGAATTGCTGAAGAAGGAAAGGGATTATGAACAGGTAAAGGATCCGGACATGTACTTTGG
Organism: Centrapalus pauciflorus; assembly: GCA_020465985.1. Lineage (NCBI taxonomy): Eukaryota > Viridiplantae > Streptophyta > Magnoliopsida > Asterales > Asteraceae > Centrapalus > Centrapalus pauciflorus. The sequence goes on from JAANYP010000559.1 coordinate 536,586, forward strand.
GAAGTTCAAACCTTCAGGGGCAACTGACGTGAAGACGACTACAACATTCTTTTGAGGAAAAACATCGACTCCGGTTGAATCAGAAGACTCAGTGAGCCGAGCTTTCTTAGGGTTCTCTAGACCAGAAGAAAAGAAAACTCAGTCTACATCAACATCTCAAGGGTATTCAAAGATGCCGATGAGCGCAAAATCAGCTGAAGACCATCTGAGTTTGTTGGCTTCATTTGTGGCCGCCTATGGCAATTGCGTTCAAGGGAAAATCAACGATCCTGCGCTTTGGGATTAGGATTATGATCCGGTAGATCCTGATGATTTAGAGGAGATGGATCTGCAATGGTAACTGGCCATGGTAACTCAGCGAGTTAAAAGGTTCATCAAGAGGACGTGCAGAAATCTCAACGTCAGTAACAATAAGATTGGGTTTGATAAATCCAAAGTTAAGTGTTACAACTGCCAAGGGTTACGACACTTCGCTAGAGAGTGTCAAAGACCGAAAGTAGAGAACTACCAGAACCTGTACCAGAATCAATCTCAAGGGAGATATCTGCCGGGTAGTTCAAGCAGTCAGGCGAATATAGCTTGTCTGTTATCCAATGTCACATCTGACAGACAGCTCGATGGAACATATGACTGGAGTACACATCCAGAGTCGAACGCTAGAGCCTTTATAGCTGAAGTAACCGAGACTGGAAGTGTCGGAGCAGAGGAAAAGACAGGGGACAACAATCAGAATGATATTAGTCCTATGTTGGTAGAAAAGTCAGAAGATCAGACGATTCTGGAGTTCGCCGCACAGATGGCCAATGTGGAATCTGATCACGCCAAGGTAATTCTGAATTTCTCTATTTTCCGTGATTTATGTGCTTTGTGTGCTACATCTAACGATAGATTAAACTTAGTACTAGAATCACATCAAACTATAACTGCTCAGAATGAATCCTTAAAATCAGACAACGCTAGCCTCTTAGATATAAAGGAAGACCTTAGAAATAAGCTTAAGGCAGATGCACAAGATGTCATAGTTCTAAAGGACAAGCTGAGTGAGCAGTGTGTTAGATTAGAACTAATGTACGAGCATGTTGAAGCATTGACCAAAGAGCTTAAGATTAAAGAAGTAGAGCTAGCTGAATCTAAGGTTACGGTAGTCGAGGTGAATAGTAAACTGGAAAAGTTTAGGAACTCATCACTCAACCTAGGGAAGATCTTAGATGCACATCGTCAGTCTAAGAAACCTATAGGTCTAGGGTATCATGAGAGTCCTCCACCTTTCAATGATAACTATGTACCTCAGCCTCAGGAGAGAACTGAAAATTCAGTTAAATCAGAGGAAATACCTGAACCTGTGTCTGAAATTGTTAAGGATAAGGAATCTAAGGTGACTAGTAATAATGTCAAGATTAAGAAGGTCAAATTTGTGCCATCCTCTAGTGATAAGCCTGTAGGACAAGCCAGAATTGACTTTAATGATCAAGAGGAGGAACCAGTAACTATAGTTGAGACTAAAGAAAAAGACACCAGTGAGACAACTAAGTCAAAGGGCACACATAAAAAGTCGATTGACAAAATGTCTTTCTTTAGATGTCATGAAAGGGGGCACGTTTCTTCTAGTTGTCCACATAGGAAAGTAGACTCTACACCTAAAACTGGAAAGCCGAAACGACATAAGCTGTCTACAAGTGTTGCAAGCAAAAGTAGTTCTCATAACACCGAGAAAACTGTGCAAGCTACACCAAAATCTGCTGAGAAACAAACACATGTGTCAGGTCGAACCAAAGAAGTTATTAGGACTAAGTCACCAAATAGAGTCACTAATCAATCTAGGTTAGGACCGCAACAAAATTATAGGAGTACTACACCTAGCAGAGCTTACACTCCGGTTAGGTCACACACTCCTGTATGACATCAAATACCAGGTAGAGCTCAGGGATATCATTCGGAAATGCCTTATAATCGAAATTATTCAAGAGATCCACAGCAAATGCCTACACAAAGGCTGAGAGTGAACTTAAATCACTCTGCACCACAACAGGCTCAAAATCAAAAACCCAAGTTACCTGAAAGGAGAGATGGGTATTTGAAAGAGTTCAAGTATGTGGACGAGAATGGTATTACCAAGTCAGTTATGGCTTGGGTTCCCAGTGATAACTAACCTCTTTCCTTTCATGTGCAGGAGATAACTACAGGTCCAAACAACAAATGGTTCGTCGACAGTGGTTGCTCTAGGCACATGACTGGGGAAAGAAGTCTTCTCGCAGACTTCAAGGGAGGGAATAGGGGATTTGTATCATTCGCTGTCAATAAAGGAGGGAATATCACCGGTACTGGAGTGGTCACTAATGAGACTATCAAACTGGATCAAGTTTATCACGTTGATAAACTGGTTCACAATCTCATTAGTGTATCTCAAATCTGTAATGAGAAGAACTCAGTACTTTTCACTGATACTGAGGCGTTAGTGCTAAAACCGGGATTAAAAGTACCTGAAGAATGGATACTGATGAGGGATCCAAGGAAGAATGACCTGTACATGCTCGCCATGAACAAGCCGGAATCTTCGATGAGACCAATTTGTTTACTATTAAAAGCTTCAGAGACTGAATCAGTTTTATGGCACAGACGTATGGCACACTTGCACCTGAGAAAGATGAATTACATTACTAAAACTGGATTGGTGCAAGGTGTTCCAATGAAGAGTTTTTAGTTTGAAGACAAGTGTCTGCCGTGCAAGAAAGGAAAACAACACAAGAAGGCACACAAGTCCAAGACTCAGAACTCTATAGCTGCCACGTTCGATTTGTTGCATATGGATCTGTTCGGACCAATCAACAAAAGGTGTATAGGTGGTAGTTGGTACTGTTTGGTTATTACTGATGATTACTCACGTTTTTCTTGGGTTTTCTTTTTAGGTACAATGGACGAGACGGCTGCGAAGCACATCGGGTTCTTAGACCAAGTGGAAAACTCATACGGGACGCGGGTTAAACGTATCAGGGGTGATAACGGAACGAAATTTAAAAACACGGTTATTGGTGTATATTGCCTATCAAAGGGTATAGTGCATCAATTTAGTGCACCATATGAGCCACATCAAAATGGGGTGGCCGAACGGAAAAACAGGACTTTGATTGAGGCAGCAAGGACCATGCTTTCGGATTCAAAGCTTCCTACCATGTTTTGGGGGGAGGCGGTGAATACCGCGTATCATGTTTTAAACCGGGTCCTTACTGTCAAATCACTGAACAAAACCTGTTATGAAGTTTTGAATAAAAGGCCACCAAATTTAACTGGCTTCGAACCATTTGGGGTACCATGTACGTTAATGAAAACAAAACATCAACCAAAATTTGGTGAAAAGCCTGACGAAGGTTATTTCCTAGGTTAGGTGCCTAATTCTCCAAATAAAAGGGTTTTTAATAAATCAAATGGTACAGTAGAGATTGTGTATAACATTGATGTTACAAGTTATACACATGAACCCCAAACTGGTCCGGAATGGATATTTGATTATGACAAATTGTTTGAGGCATTTAACATTCCTTTGGATGGAAATGCAGGTACAATCGGACAGGACTTGTCGTCATTAAATCTGAATGATGAGGGTCAAAGTTTTCCGAGAACGACTTTTCCATCAAATTCTGAGCCTACAACAACTGAAGATAGATCTCCAGAAGAAAATGATTCTGAGTTGCCCACAAACGAATATCAGACTACAAATACTAATTCCGAAGACAGGGTTCATGAGGAAGAAAATGTAGAATCTGAAGTCATTCCCCCGTTAGGCGAGATAGGATCAAATTTAGGAGATAATCTTAGGGTTGACGAGATAGAAACATCTAGGATTAATAAGAATCATCCTATTGAGAGTATCATAGGAAATCCTAATGCTGGTGTGAGGACTAGGAGTAGTTTGAATAACAACACAGTGTTGTTGTCGACGATCAATGACTCCGAGGCTTTTCACACTTGCCTCTATTCGTGTTTCATTTCGCAAGTAGAGCCGAAGAATGTGCAAATGGCACTAAAAGACAACTCTTGGGTTGAAGCGATGCAGGAAGAACTGTCACAGTTTAGGAAACTTGAAGTGTGGGAGTTAGTTCTGTTACCTCGAGGAGAAGTTGCAATAGGAAACAAGTGGGTTTTCAAGTGCAAAATAGATGATCAGGGTATAATGACTCGCAACAAGGCAAGGCTTGTGGTAAAGGGTTTCAACCAAGAGGAATGAATCGATTACAATGAAGTGTTCGTGCCAGTGGCAAGACTTGAAGCAATCCGTTTGTTTCTAGCTTTTGCTTCCTTCAAAGGTTTTAAAATTTATCAGTTAGACGTAAAGAGTGCGTTTCTTTATGGGAAAGTGAAGGAACTGGTGTATGTGGAACAGCCGCCAGGGTTTACAGATCCAAAGTATCCAGACAGAGTGTATCGGTTAGATAAGGCTTTGTATGGACTACATCAAGCACCGAGGGCGTGTACGAGACTCTATCTAATCATCTTTTAGACAACAGGTTTGAAAAAGGGAGAATAGATAGTACGCTGTTTGTGAAAAGAAAAGGTGAACATTTCATCTTGGTACAAGTGTACGTCGATGATACATTTTCGGGTCATCAGACGAGCAGATGTGCAAAGACTTTAAAAAGGTGATGAAGTCTAAGTTTGAGATGAGTGCTATGGGTGAGTTAAACTTCTTTTTGGGTTTGCAAGTAGAACAGAGGAAGGAGGGCATGTTTATTCATCAGACGAAGTATGTCTACGACATTCTAGAGCGCTTCGGGATGGAAGGAACCAAGCTGACAGCTCACTTCAGCACGCCGATTCAAGTGAATCATAATCTCGGACCGCGTACAGAAAGTGATACCGTTGTGGATCCGACGTTATATCGGGCCATGATTGGGTCACTCATGTATTTAACTGCTTCTAGACCTGACATAATATTTGCTGTGTGTATTTGTGCTAGGTTTCAAGCTAATCCAAAATAGATGCACATGAAAGCTGTGAAGCGGATTCTGAGATACCTCAAGTCGAAACCGAAGTTGGGACTTTGGTATCACGCTGATGGTGATTTGGAATTGGAGGCATTCACAGATTCAGAATATGGAGGATGCAACTTGAATCGCAAGTCAACAACTGGAGGTTGTCAGTTCTGTAGGTCCCGAAAGGTTCCCAAAGTATATAGTAATAAACTGTAGAGGGGGGGTGAATACAGTATTTAAAAACTACACACTCTTTTTCTCAATGTTTGTATGTATTATCAACAAATGTTAATTACAAACAAGCTTGACTGCGGAATTGTTCAAGCTGAGATGACAGAATACAACAGTATGGTTTCTAGTCTAAGACACACTCAAACTAGATTACAATGAACACACTCACTAAGATGCACTCACTGTATTTTACAAGACTTTAAGGAACAGCTTTGGTAAACAGCTTAGACACACAGAAGCTTGTTTACAGAAGATTTGCATGCATGAATATCACACTTGCACGTTCACTCTTGGTTTAAGCACTTAGCTTTCTTCACATTCTTTCTGACCTTAGAAGCTTCCTTTTATACTCACTTAGAGGATCTAAGAGAAACATCTTCATTGGGCAGAATGAAAAAGGAGAAGTCTTGTTTGAAAAGACAATATAACTTTTCTGCACTTTTCTGAAAAGCAGACTTGCCTTCTCTTGTGCAGAACTTTTGTCTTTTTACTTTCTACTGTTGCATTGCCTTTAACCATTTTAGGAATGTCAACTTTGCGTCTTTCTTCCTTGTAAAGGCCTATTTTGATATAAGAAAAAGGTCTGTCACCCTTTTTCAAATATCCGTTTGTCTTCATGTAACAGAACAGCTTGGGCAGGCTGAGCGGTTCTGCTTTCCACTTTGTCTTCAACTGTGTAAACTGATCTGGTAGTTAAAAACAATACATGATGACTTGGAAACAAATTCCATAAAGTGTTTAGCCTGTTCACAAAGAACAGGTTCTGTTCACAAAGAACAGAACACTTTAAAAATGCCCAAGCTGCTCAACAGTGTAGAGCAGCGTAGACAGTTTATGTCCAGCCTGATCAGCAGACTGATCAGCTTGGACAAACTGTCTTGGTTGCAACACATGCAACGTATAGAACAGCTTTAGACTGATATTGCAAATCATTTTCAGGTTTCAATAAGGCATATAACAGGCCTTAAATTCAACCTTCAAATGTATCAACAGGTTTGATTATAAAATCTCCCCCTCAGATGTAGAGCAGGTTTGACTGAGGCCTTTTTGTGCCTAACAATCTCCCCCTATTTGCAATAACCAGTCCAAGCTGGTTTTGTCAAAAATCACTATATATTTTTACAGTACATTTGCTGAAATAAAATTACAACATTACAGTAAAGTAAAAGATCAGTTTATATATACACTGATTCTTGACTATACTTGAACAACATATGTTCTTACAAAAGTACAACTAATGTGCTAATGTATTTTACAACTAATGTAAAAAATAAAAAAATTACAACTAATGTAATTGTGTACAACTAATGTACAGAATGTACAACTAATGTACAAGATTTGGACTGTTTGAGACGGGAGCAGATAATGGCAAGCCTGTCCAACTGATGGACAGCTTCCATTCTTCACCTACCCAGATGGCAGGTGGACTTCATTCGACAGGGGGTGGCATCCCTTCTTTGAATCTTTTTAAAAGTTCTTCCCTTGTTTCTTCATGTTCTTCAAGTTCAGCTGTAAGAAACATAAAGTTAGAACTTTGGAGCTCACCTCTGTCATAAAATCCTTTCAGCTCTTCCCAGACAGCTGCTCTCCATTGGCTGGACTGACTGAAGGAGGTGGCAATTCTGAAGGCTGCAAGCTGCTTAAGACCAACTTTGTGTAGGTCAGAAGCTCTTTGAAAACATTTCTTCTGAGATAAGGGATCCACAAAAAATGCCCCTAACTCAGGCTCTTCAATCACTTTGCCATCTTCAAATTCAACTCCTTCAGGCAGGCTGTGGTCAACTCCTTTAATTTCCACAGCATAATCTCCTTGTTCAATCATCATAAGGAGTTCTTCCAGCTCTGAATCTCTCTTTTTCCTTCTGGCCTTGATTTTAGGGGATGTCACAGAGACACCCTCTTTGACTTCTTTAGGGATCAGGCCCAACTCACTTACTCTTTCCATCAGTTTCTTTATGTATGCCCTGATAGTCTTAGCCGTTTCTGACTTAGACTGGCTCAGGGCAACTGCCAGTTCCACCCATTCCCTGTAACCCATTTGAGCCACATCAGCGTGATCATATGATTCCAATTCAGGGCCTGTTGCACCCATCCTTGTGATCTGAAGTTTCCACTGAGTGCCTTTTCTTGATATGGGAACAGCTTTGACAATTCCTTCCTTGGCCAGCCTTCTAGTAGCAACATCATGAAATTTCTTTTTGGCCAAGTTGTCAAAATGGAATTTGGCTCTGGCAGAAGGTACTGTTGATTTGGTCACTGAGACCTGAGTACCTTTTTCCACTTCCTTCCCTTTTTCTCCTGCTGATTGCTTGGCAGCTTCCATTATTTTCTTTTGCACCTCCAAGGTAGACATTTTTATTTTCTTTGCTTCTTGGAGGGCAAGAGACTTAGCAGCTTTGGCAGATTGTTCTTCTTTTCTTAACTCTTCCAGAGCCTTAAGTTGTTCTTCCCTAAACTCAAAGTATTTGTGCATAGGGAGGCCCATCTCTTTGGCTCTGGCTTTGTGAAACTGAGTTTCTGCCTGTTTCTGCTCAATAGGATCCACCGCTGCCTTTTCTTTTCCTTTAGCTGCTGCTTTAGGGACAGCAGCTTCAGGAATACTTTCTTCTTCTTCTTCTTCTTCTTTTTCCTCTGAAAGAATAAGGTGCCTCCTTTTGCTGCTAGGCCTGTCCTCAGGAATGACTTCCTCCCCCTTAGACTGAGCAGGGTTTGGAGAGCCAGCCTGAGTAGGCATAGCAGCTTGGGAAGCACCTTCAGCTGCACCTGTTTCTGCTGGTTGATCAGTTTGGGTTGCAGACACTGGTATCTCCTTAGGAGAAGGAATCTTCTCCCCCTTAGACTTAGTCTTCGAGGCAGATGATTTCTCCCCCTTTGAAGGAGATGATGCAGCGACTTCAACCCCTGGTCTGCCTGAAGACACAAAGTCAGCAGGCTTGCCAGCAGGTTTGGGAGGTTTAGGACCAACAAGGCTGTTCACTAAGTAAGCCAAGTTGTCCTTCACCTCACCAAGCTGGGAAAGACAGTTTTGAAGAGAAGAAGAATGGGAATCAGCAAAAGTGGTCAGCTTAACAATGTTGTCTCTATCAGAAGCTGTGAACAACAAACTTTGGAGCTGTGCAAGATGAAGTTCAAGAGAATCTTGCACATCAGCAAGGTTTGATGACACAGAATTTGATAGAGAACCTATAAGAGTGTTCAGGCTGGCCAATGTGGAAGGAATGGTAGTATTACAGGAAGTGAGGAGAGAGGACAGCTGTTGAGAAATAGCTGTCATAGAGGACACAGAGTCCTGTTGTGAGGAGAGGATAGAGGAAAGAGAGTTGGATACATTTTGCAGCTGTGCAGTGAGTGCAAGCAGCTGTGGAGAGTGGTCAGCTTGTGGAGTAACTGGGAAGGATTCTTTAAACGTATCAAAGAATCCTTTGAGCTGCTCAGACACAGAGTCTGAGATTATGGATGGTAGGGAGTGCATGGTATGTTCCAAAGAACCAACTTTGTTGGTCAGCAATGAAAGCTGATCCTTCAAAGGCAGGTCTTTGGGAGATGGTGGTGTATGGGTGGACTGTTTGGAGTGAGTAGATGGAGAAGATGATGATGAGGCTGGTGTTTGAGGATGAGAGGGAGAAGGAAGAGAAACTTTGGACAATAGTTCCATAGCCTGGGCAAAAGTAAGGTGGCCCAGGTTAGAGGGATCAAGGGGTCCTTCAGCAGCGGCTGTAGCTGCATCATTAGGAGAAGGAGATGATGTTTGGGGCCTCTCAGATGCTGCTTGTGTTGCAGCACCCTCATGAAGACCAGTGGTGGTTCCCTCTGCAGTGCCTTGGTCTAAAGGCACCTCATCATGGGGAGATGGGATATGCATTTCAACATCAGCAGTGGTGAAACCTGCTGATGGAATTTGCATTGAGGGATCAGCCTCACCAGAGGGATGGTATGATCCCTGAGGTTCATCAGCTTGTGTTGTTGGTCCCTCAGCAGCTGTTTGGTGTTGAACAGCTGAATCATGGGGAACAGAAGTTTGAGGCTGAGCTGCTGATTGGTCTATATCAGCAGCGTGGGCACCTCGTGCAGACTCAGGGTGTAAGGAGATATGAGTGGGGGACAGTGTGGACTCAGTGTGGAGTGGAGAGGGCTCCTGTCTTTCAATATCCTCAGCCTGTTGGGAGGCTGGGATAGTTGATGTGGGTATCTCCATTTGTACAACTGGTTCCTGTTGGGAGGAACCAGAGGGTCTAGGCTGACTCAAGGGTGACTCAGGCTGGAGTGAAGCAGGCTCCAAATGAGCTGAACCTTCTCCCAAAATAGGAGAGGCAGCTTGGGTTGCTTCTTTTACAACTGAACCCTGTTGAGAGGGAACAGAGGAGACTGTTTTCTGGGCTAGTTTCTTTTTGGCTAATGATTTTCTTTGATAACGGATGGATGAAGTGGGTGATTGTGGAGAGGAGAGGGGATCTGTTTGGACTGGATGGGAGACTGGGTCAGGAACAGTGGGGCTGGACTGTTCCATAGTCTCTTGTGCCACAGAGGCACCAGCCACAAAGGCTTCAGGCTCAACAGATGAGCCAGGGTGAGGAATCTGCTCTTCCTCAGCCACAGAGGCTAAGGGAGCAGACTCAGCTTGAGCTGTTTTGGCCTTCTTTTTAGCAGGCCCAGCTTCAGCTGCCAAGGTCCTTTTTACCAACTTAGACCTGGCTTTGGATTTTCCACCGGGAGCAGCAGTGACTGGATCCACCCTCACAGCAGAGGGTCCTTCCACTAAACCCAACAGCCTCCTCATTGGTGTTGAGAGAGGAGGCTCATTTTCCAGTACAGGAGTATGAAACACCCTATTCCCTATCACAGGGAATGCAGCAGTTTTAAGTAGGGGTTGAGAGTGATATAGATGCTCACCACAGACATGGCAGAAGATGAGACTCAGGAACCTGGGATATCTGACAGCTGCTGGTCTTGTCTCTTGTTGTACCAGGTTTCTCATGTTCAAGAAGATCCATTTGGCCATGTCAAGTGTAGTCCCATCCACCAGCTGAAGGACTATAGGCACTTCATCTCTACTAAGTTGGTCAAAGGAACCAACCTTGCTGCTGAATGACATTGCCACAGAGGCAAATAGGAAATTATATGTAGGTGATAACTCCTTCCTGTACAGAGTAGCTCCAACCTTGGGTTCTGCCACACCACAGAAGCGTAGCAGATTGCCCATTTGCTCATTTTCAGGCTGAGGGAGATCATAGGTCTCAGCCACTGGAAGATGAAGAACTTCCCTCAAAAGATCGACTGTAATCTCAATGGTTTGAGTCCCATTGAGAATAGTACCTCTGATAACCTTAGTGTTTGGATTGTAGGAGCAGGTATACCAGAACTCGTATACCATCTCCTGGTACAGGACACCAGGAGATGCAGTCAGTGCATAGTTCAACGGATGAACTTGCAGAAATTCCACCATTTGATCGTAACCCTTCCCCACATAGTTTTTGGGGATTGTGAGGTTTGCTATGTAGTTGGTGGGTTTCAGGGTCAGCATCGTGGTGACAGAAGGATGTTTAACAACATCCTCACCAACGAAAACTGGCAGAAAGGGATTGGGTCTGTGAGCCATTTGGGAAATTTGAAGGTTTGAGGAAGCAAAAGACACTTAGTCGATTTTAGGGTTCTTGAGAATTTCTGGGAATGATGAGGAAGACGAAGATGAAACAGTATGGTGGTATTTATAGGATTTTGAATGGTCGTGTGTATGAGAGAGAAAAGATTTGGGCGGTTTGATTTGAAATGTTTGTTAACGGAAAACGGAACGGTTGTCCATGTCAGAAACATTGTCAGACCACTTGACCTTTTTGATCACTAACACACGTAACATACATTATCCGCAGTAATTAAGTTAAATAAAACATAATTTAAGAAACTTAATTATGAAGAAAGGTAATTAAACTGTTGGTCTACGTTGATGGTCAAACCTGTGATGATCAGGGTCAACAAGGTTCTCAGTCTTCAAGCTGTTCTTCCTTCAAACTGTTCCTTCAGCCTGCTCTCCTTTGTGAGAACAGGTTGAGTTCAATAGATGAACAGGTTACAGTGTGAAGAAGTGAACAGGTTGAAGACTGAACCATCAGAGCAGGCTGGACGAATAAACAGTTTAAACTGTTTTTGTTCAGCCTGTTGTATGTTCAAGCTGTTCAAGTTTTTCAGACAAATGACTAAGTACAGAACATGTATAACCTGTTCTGTCTAAGCTGTTCAGAGAAACTTGAGCAGTGTGAGACATACGAATTATTACGTTGAGAGACACTTAGTCACTCTTGTTTAACATGCCCAGCTTGCTGACAAGGAATTAAACCTTGTTTCATCCAGAGGTTTGGTGAAAATGTCTGCAAGCTGTTCATTTGTGGAAATAAAACTTACCTCCACATTATTTTTGGATGTGATCCCTGATGAAGTGATGTCTGACTTCAATATGCTTTGTTCTTGAGTGAAATACTGGATTGTTGGAGATGGCTATGGCACTTGTGTTATCACACAGAATAGGAGTTTTCCTATACACAAGCCCATAGTCTTCAAGCTGATGCTGCATCCACAGAATCTGCCCACAGCAGCTTCCAGCAGCAATATATTCAGCTTCAGCAGTAGAAGTGGACACTGAGTTCTGCTTCTTGCTACTCCAACTGATCAACTTTCCACCAAGGAGTTGACATCCACCTGTTGTGCTTTTCCTGTCTAACCTGCAGCCTGCAAAATCAGAATCTGAATAACCTGTTAGTTCAAGGCTTGAGTCTTTGGGATACCAAAGACCCAAACCTGGAGTACCCTTCAGGTATCTGAAGATTCTTTTAACAGCTGCAAGATGTGATTCCTTTGGATTAGCTTGGAACCTAGCACATAAACAGGTGGCAAACATAATATCAGGTCTACTAGCAGTCAAATATAGCAAGCTCCCAATCATGCCTCTGTAAGCTGTTACTGAAACAGCTTTGCCACTGGCATCAGCATCCAATTTTACATTGGTTGCCATTGGGGTTTTAATAGGAGAACTTTGATCAAATTTAAACTTTTTCAAAAGATCTAAAGTGTACTTTCTTTGATTTATAAAAATTCCAGTTGAGGTTTGTTTAACCTGTAATCCTAAAAAGAAAGTTAGTTCTCCCATCATACTCATTTCATATTTGGATTTCATGAGTAATGAAAAATTCTTGCATAGTTGCTCATTAGTAGAACCAAATATTATGTCATCCACATAAATTTGAACAAGCATAATATCAGACTTCACCTTCTTTATGAATAATGTGGTATCCACTTTACCTCTGGAATACCCATTGCTCATAAGAAATTCAGTAAGAGTGTCATACCAGGCTCTAGGGGCTTGTTTGAGACCATAGAGAGCTTTGTCTAACTTATAGACAAAACCTGGGTGTTGTTCATTTTCAAAACCTGGAGGCTGCTTGACATATACTTCTTCTTGCAGCTTCCCATTCAAAAATGCACTCTTCACATCCATTTGAAATACCTTTATGCTTTTATGAGCAGCGTAGGCTAGATACAAACGAATTGCTTCTAGCCTGGCCACAGGAGCAAATGTCTCATCATAGTCAATGCCTTCCTCCTGTCTGTAGCCCTGAGCAACCAGTCTTGCCTTATTTCTAATGACATGACCTTGCTCATCCATTTTGTTCCTGAAAACCCATTTTGTGCCAATTATTGTTTTTCCTTTAGGGGCAGGGACCAGCTTCCATACTTTGTTTCTCTCAAACTGATTGAGTTCTTCTTGCATGGCAGTGATCCAATTGGCATCTTTTAGTGCTTCATCCACCTTCTTTGGCTCCATCAGTGAAACAAAACTAGAGAACATACAAAAGTTCCCTAAGCTGTCCCACCGAGTTTGTATCCCTTTATTGATGTCACCAATTATTTGATCATTGGGGTGACACCTGTTCCACTTAGGATCATTTTTCAATGATGACTTACCAGAGTTGTTAGCATCTTTAGCAGGTCCTGTTGAACAGCTCTCAAGATTTTCAGACACACTGTTGTCTTGAGCCTGTTCACTTGTTGAACATGTCTGACCACTGTTGAACATATCAGCAGAGGAACTGGGAAAATCAGCATTGATAGGTTCTGGACATGCAGTTGCAATTAAGTCAGTACATTTATTCACACAGGGTGTATTGACATAATCATCATCATGTCCCTCATGATTAGCAGGTTCCACACTGGGTGTAGTGGAAGCTTTTGAGTCCTCTTCATTGATTGAATGCATCAGATCATCAAAGTTGAGGTCTCCTGAAACTGATTCAGGAACAGCTTTGGTGGAGGCATTCTTGGACTCTTCAAAGGTGACATTGATAGATTCATCTATCACCTTTCTTTTGTTGTTGTATACTCTGTAGGCTTTGGAGATAGAAGAGTAACCAACAAACACTCCTTCATCAGCTTTAGGTTCAAATTTTGACAGCTGGTCCCTTTGATTCAGAATGAAACAGGGACATCCAAACACATGGAAATAGCTGACATTTGGCTTTCTCCCTTTGAGCAGCTCATAGGGGGTCTTGTTGAACCTTTTCACCACTAAGGATCTGTTTTGAGTGAAGCAGGCAGTGTTGACAGCTTCAGCCCAAAATGATGAAGGCAAACCTGATGCACACAGCATGGTTCTGGCAGCTTCAATGAGAGTTCGGTTTCTCCTTTCAGCAACTCCATTTTGTTGAGGAGTTCTTACTGCTGAAAAGTTTTGACTGATACCTTTCTCTTCACAGAAGTCTTCAAGAGTACTGTTTCTGAATTCAGTACCATGATCACTTCTAAGCTGCTTTACTTGGGCAGAGTTCAGCATTTCCATCTTTTTAACAAATCCAATAATTTCTCTCGCAGCCTCTCCTTTGCTCTTCAAAAAAATCACCCATGTGTACCTGGAGAACTCATCAACCATTACAAGAGTGTATCTTCTTCCTCCTAGACTTGGGACATTAATAGGTCCAAACAAGTCCATATGGATTAAGAAGAGTGGAGTATCAATAGAGAAGTTGTGTTTGGATTTAAAAGATGTTTTTCTCTGCTTGCCTTTCTCACAAGCTGTGCATAATCTATCTTTGGCAAAAGTAATAGAAGGCAAACCTGTCACCAACTCTTTCTTACAGAGTTTATTGATGTTCTTGAAGTTCAGGTGTGACAGTCTTCTATGCCATAACCAGTTTAGATCAGCATTGGTTCTTGTGAGAAAACAGGTTTCAGTTGTGGGATCAGCAGAATGCATATCCACAACATATACACCTTTCTTTCGTTGAGCACACAGCACAACTTTGCCTTGGGAATCCAATATGTAACCCAGGTGCTCATCAAAGTTAACCTTGTAGCCAGCATCACACAGTTGACTTATGCTAACAAGGTTATGTTTTAGCCCAACCACATAGGCTACCCTTTTGAACACTGCAGCACCAGCTTTAAGAGTTCCATATCCCTCAGTGGATCCCTGTACATTGTCACCAAAGGTGACTTTTGGCCCTTTTTCAGGCCTGAGATCACTCAGCAGTTCTTTACAACCTGTCATGTGCCCTGAGCAGCCACTGTCCAAGTACCAAACCTGGGAAGGTTGTTTTTCCTGCAGAGTGAGAAGAGAATTATTAGTTATTTTTAGGGGAACTCATCACACAGATGAGTTCTCCTACTTCATCAACACTTGTTGATGGATTTTGAATGTCCACACTAATATTCCCTATTTGAATGGTATCAGTTTGAATACCATCCTCAGTGACTATGTCATTTCCACCACTGCTTGTAACAGCTGTGAGGGAAACAGCAGAGCCAACAGGCCTCATGTCCTCAGATTCAGGACAGTCCTTGGCCAGATGTGTCTTCTTCCCACACTTATAACATTTTCTCTTTTTGGTGCTTTTGGAAGAAGGTCCTTCAGAAACACATTCTGAACTGTTTTTGTTGATTCTTTCAGCAGGTTTAGCAATTTTTGCAGAATCAACAGCTTGTGTGGTAAGTTCATAGGCCACAGCTTTGACTGTCTCTTCTTTCCTCTTTTTGGGAGGACAGATGTCAAAGACAGGAAGCTTGATTGGCCTTTGAGCTTCCACAGGTTTGGGAAACTTATTCCCAGTTGTCTCAGTTTGAGCAATGGCTTTGCCTTTGCCCCTACTGAGTTGTGATTTATGCTGCCTATCAGCATACTCACTGTGTTTGGTTTTGAAAAACTTATTTTCATTTAAAACCAACTTACCACCATGATTTGAAAACTTATTTGAAATCACAGCAGTTTTGTTTTCAACCTGAGACTTACCCTTGTTGAAAACAGGCTGCTTACTTTTTGAAAACTTATTTTCAAAATGTTTAGCATCAAAAGGATTAACATGCTTTTTACCAACAGCTTTGGACTCTGAACCTGTTTTGTCAACAGGCTTAGCATCCACAGCTTCAGTTTGAGCATGTTTTCCTTTCTTCTGCTTGTGTGAGCTAGCATAGCACTTAGCAGGCTGTTTTGGAGAACAAACTCCAACATCAGCTTTTGAGCTGAGTTCACACAAGCTGTCAGTATTTTGAGGCCTGACAAACCTGTTTGTTGAAATAAGTTTACCATTCACATTTTGGATGAATGTATTTGGAAGTTCACCAAGAGTGGACAAGTCTTCTTTCAAATTACTTATTTCAACAATGGAAGCTGCTGTGTCAAGATCCCCTCCAAGATAGGCTTGGATTTGAGCAGGAATCTGTTGACTGATACAATGGCTGACTTTTTGTGCAGATTGGCACCAAGAGTCAACTATCTTTTGAAGCTTAGCATGCTTTATATCTGTTTCTCTCTTTTCTTCCAGTAAAATGGAGTTGATGTGTTTTAATTCATCAAGCTCAGTTTCCAACTTATAGAAACTGTCCAGTTTACTGGTTTTAGTTTTAAGATCAGCTTTAAGCTTAGAGATTTCAGATAATAAAGCATCATGCTTCTCAACAGCAGCTTTCAGATCAACAAGCATGTATTCAAACATTTTAACTTTTTCTTCAGAACTGTAAGCCATAAAATTTTGTACCTTATACATCATTGTAGGATTCCAGTTCTCCAAGCTGCTGAAGGCTTCAGCTTCAGCCATGTCCTGTTTGAAACTGCTTGTTGATGGAACATCAGAGTTGGCCATCAGACACTGATTATCTTCTTCATCAGATGATGAATCAGATTCCTCCCAGTCACATGTCTCAGCCATGAGTCCCTTCTGGCGATTGGAAGACACAGAGTTTTCCAATTTCCTCAGCTTAGCCATGGCCATAAGGTACTTAACCCTATAGCCATCATCCCTGTTAGTCTTGATAGGTTTGGATGACTGACCAACAGCTTTTGACACACAGTCAGCAGCTATATGGCCAGTTTTGCCACACTTGAAGCACTCAGCCTTGGATTTGTCAAATGCTTTCTTTTTGCCAGCACTTGCACCTCCTTGCAGCATACTTCTTCCAAACCTTCTCTTGCTGAACTTTTTGACAAGCATAGCTATCATTTGCTCATCATCTTGTTCAGTAAGATCTGCAGCCTCTTCTTCTTCAGACACCTCCTCCTTATCATCATCCTGTTGATCAGGTTGAGTGAACACATCACTCACCTGATTAACAGACTGTCTCACATTAGCCACAAAGGCTGTACCTCTTCTGGACATTTCCAAGGCATTCCTCTTTTGCTGCCTTGATTGTTCATCATTCAGTAAGGATCCATACAGATTGACCAGATCCATACTTCTGATAGTACCTGAGTTTCTTAGGATGGTTGAGAAATAGTTCCACTCCTCAGGTAAAATGTCCAGAAACTTGTTCACCAAAGTAAGACTGTCCTTGGTGATCCCAACAGCTTTGAGATCATTCACCAGAGCAGTGAACCTGGTGTAGGTTTCTGTGAGAGACTCCTTTGGTTTGGCAAAGAAGAGTTCATACTGTCTAACAAGATTGTTAATCCTGTTGTCCAGTGTGATTGTGGGTCCATCATAGACGGTACACAGAGTATCCCACATCTCCTTTGCAGTCTTCATCTTCTCAACCTGCTTGAACACATCATCAGGAAGAGAAATGACCAGGTTGTTTCTGGCCTTTGCATCCAGAGCTACCATTCTCTTGTCTTCATCAGACCATTGAGCTTTTGCTTTCTCAAAGGTCCTGATTTCAGGAGCAGCTCCTTCAACCGCTGGAGTTATTGTAGTAACAGAGGTTGGCACATAGGGACCCTCCATCACTATCTCTGGCAGTTGTACATCCAGATTCTCTAAATAGAGCATCATTCTGCACTTCCAACCAGAGAAGTTTTGATGATTAAATTTTGGAGGCTTGCCCATAGAGCCATTGTCATAGTAAGAAGAGTTTGCAGCACTGTTGTCCATGGAAACTTGGGATTATGAGAGATCTAGAATGACACACACTCTAAACTGCTCTGATACCAGTTGTAGGTCCCGAAAGGTTCCCAAAGTATATAGTAATAAACTGTAGAGGGGGGGTGAATACAGTATTTAAAAACTACACACTCTTTTTCTCAATGTTTGTATGTATTATCAACAAATGTTAATTACAAACAAGCTTGACTGCGGAATTGTTCAAGCTGAGATGACAGAATACAACAGTATGGTTTCTAGTCTAAGACACACTCACACTAGATTACAATGAACACACTCACTAAGATGCACTCACTGTATTTTACAAGACTTTAAGGAACAGCTTTGGTAAACAGCTTAGACACACAGAAGCTTGTTTACAGAAGATTTGCATGCATGAATATCACACTTGCACGTTCACTCTTGGTTTAAGCACTTAGCTTTCTTCACATTCTTTCTGATCTTAGAAGCTTCCTTTTATACTCACTTAGAGGATCTAAGAGAAACATCTTCATTGGGCAGAATGAAAAAGGAGAAGTCTTGTTTGAAAAGACAATATAACTTTTCTGCACTTTTCTGAAAAGCAGACTTGCCTTCTCTTGTGCAGAACTTTTGTCTTTTTACTTTCTACTGTTGCATTGCCTTTAACCATTTTAGGAATGTCAACTTTGCGTCTTTCTTCCTTGTAAAGGCCTATTTTGATATAAGAAAAAGGTCTGTCACCCTTTTTCAAATATCCGTTTGTCTTCATGTAACAGAACAGCTTGGGCAGGCTGAGCGGTTCTGCTTTCCACTTTGTCTTCAACTGTGTAAACTGATCTGGTAGTTAAAAACAATACATGATGACTTGGAAACAAATTCCATAAAGTGTTTAGCCTGTTTACAAAGAACAGGTTCTGTTCACAAAGAACAGAACACTTTTAAAAATGCCCAAGCTGCTCAACAGTGTAGAGCAGCGTAGACAGTTTATGTCCAGCCTGATCAGCAGACTGATCAGCTTGGACAAACTGTTTTGGTTGCAACACATGCAACGTATAGAACAGCTTTAGACTGATATTGCAAATCATTTTCAGGTTTCAATAAGGCATATAACAGGCCTTAAATTCAACCTACAAATGTATCAACAGGTTTGATTATAAAATCTCCCCCTCAGATGTAGAGCAGGTTTGACTGAGGCCTTTTTGTGCCTAACAATCACTACATGTCATCACTTAATGTTTGAGACCAAGACCTCACGGACACTTGGATCTCAAACTACTGCTCTGATACCATCTCGTGTGACACCCTTGCCACAACAACCACCATTAACAAGACACCCAGGATTAATTACCAATACATCAATTACATAATGATCTGACTACTTAATTAAAGTGCGGAAGTAATTAAAGTACAAAATAAAGTATTACAACAATTCCATATCACTCTACGGTACTACAAAGGTTACATGTCTATGTCTAAAAACTTCCATTACATTACATTGTCCCAAATTTATTACAACAATAATCTCAACAATTAAGTTACCAAATAAGCAACTGAGTCTTCAATTCACTTCAAACAACAACCTAGCTAGATGGTCCCGCTTTTCCTGTAAAAATTACAACAACTAAAACGTAAGCGAATGCTTAGTGAATACATAGATTGCGCACATTATAAATATTTATGAAGCCCCAGAGTAACCCCGACGACAAACGTCGTTTACTCTCTTCGTACACCAAGTACGGACCAGAGCCGCAGCCCCTTCGAGCCCAAAGCTCGGCATTTACACATACCATCTGAGACAAACGAACGATCGGAGATGACATACTGCCTACCGGACCTGGAGGGATCAGCTCCAGCGTCATATAGCACAGTAACATCAGAGTTAACGATGCGACCCACCGGTCCATCACTAGATGCACAACAATCGAACGGACATGCAACAAGTAAGAATGTGCATCTAAATCTACGCAAGTTAGTAGAATTCCAACCAAACAAATGAAACAACAGGTCTCAGCAGGCAAAGCTTAACATAAATCAGATATAATCATGCGAAATCTACTGTACTCACTGTGGGTGCGTTATTAATCTTTAATCAATTTTATTTCTCCTCGGGCTTTCAACCGGATCCACAAAGTACCCCACTGTGGGTTAAACAACACCACAAGGGACCTGTACGTCAGTTGTAACAACATATCGTGTCAATATCTTGTTTAATTTCATAAACAATAATTTATAAAGTTTTTGCAATATCTGATCCCCATTTCGGATCCATGTCCGAATTCGGATCCCACCCGAATTCGTACCCCAATTCGGTCCCCATGTTAAGTTCGGACAATGCCAATTTCGGACCCCATTAGGTCTCAATTCGGACCATTGCAATTTGGACCTCATCCGAATTCGGTCCCCAAAACGAATTCGGACCCCCATCCGAGTTCAACACTTAGAATATATTTTTCTGTTTTGCATGTTTATCATTTCGGATCCTGTCCGAATTCGGTCCGGATCCGAGCTCCTGTCAGATCCGAATTCGGACGTCCGAGTTCATAATGGTGCAGTATTGATATTTTCCAGATTTAATCCAAGTCATTTCTGGTACTAATTCATTACGTGAAATAACTCATACCAACTAAAAATACATCTATTTTCAACATTTTAACACCAATATTAACATCTTTATGTATCAAACCACTTCCTTTTTAACCCTTTTTCATCATTTTCGAACACACACTAAAAACACACACAAATCTCTAAAAATCATACTTCCAGGTCGAATCAGAAGCTGAAACTTGATATCTAGCATCATATATACTCGATTTAAACTAATCCATAATAAAACCAAACATGCATTAACATTTGAATCTCCAAAAATCAAATTTTCGGTTCATATAAAAACCGAACCAAAACCACCAAAATCGAAGTGTTGATGAAATTTTTACCTTAATTCGATGATTGTAGATGTTTTAGTTCCTTGAATGCAATCTGAATCCAAATTTCCAGCTTCAAATTTCAACTTTTGATGATCTTCAATGGTTTAGAGAGAGAGAGCCGAGAGAGATGAGATTTTTAGAGAGAGAGAGTTTTGTTTCAAATGAATTGAAATAACTCTTTTCCCCCCTTTTATTCCAAATTTCCATCTTTAGCACTTTTAGTCCCTCAATTTAACCGGTTCCATTAAATACTGATTTTATAAGATAAAAGAATTCTATCTTTCATCTATTATCTTAATAATTTAAATAATCATTTTCACTTAAAAATTTTAAAATTCTAAATTTCCATAATATGCAACCGACTTTATAATTAATCCAAAACTTCGTACCAACTTTCATAATTCAACTTAAATTACAAATTTAAACTTAATAACTTTAAATACAATAATTTAAATCCGAGGATGTTACACTTCGGGTGCATCTAAAGTTTTGCATGACCATATATTTCGGATCATGTGCATTACTTAAATTGTAAGTGTCACATCCGAATTTCGGGTACATCCGAAATTTAGGCCACTTATAATTAGGACCTTATTAAAACATATAAGTATCAACATTGGACCCATCCGAAACTCGATTTCATCCGAAATTCGGACGGTCCCCAAGCATGCCACTTATATATTTTTCTAAGTGTATGGCATGGACCCACCCAAATTTCGGGTCCATTCGAAATTCAGCCCCTCTAAATTTCAATTGTTCATTTTTGCCTAAGTAAAAGGCAAGGACCCATTCAACCTTCGGTGAAAACCGAAACTCGGGTCCAACCGACTTTTTGGCCATTCTCATATTTACATTTTTAGTTTCACTTCTCATGCATCATCCCATCCGAAATTAGACCCCACCCGAATTTCGGACAAGGTTCATTCTAATTTCGGGTACCAATTCAGAACTCTACACTTAGCATTTTTGTTGTGTTTCTCATTGCATTACAAAATATTTCAAAAATAAAATAAATTTCCAGTCCTTTGCACCATTGGTTTTAGTTAAAAATAAGCGTTTTAGTGAACACATCTATTCTAACATTGGTCTATTAATGACCGACTTTGGATTTTTTTTCAGTAGAATTCTCTTTCTACTGATGAAAGACCCGATGCGTTAAACAGAATAGATGAGTTATATTTTACACTTATTTCAGACTACTTCACAATGTATTATTTTATCCAAGTCTGCTTAACTAACCATTTTACATTTCTATAGGACTCATGGATCACCATATCTCCTTAACCATTCCCCATTCGCCTATCCCTCTAAATAACCAACAACTGCCAGAATCCACCCTTCTTCGCACCGCTCATCATATAGAATTCGCCCCGCATAACTGGCAGCTCGACCTGTCCCTTCTACGCTCTGAAGTCGAGGATATCACTTTTGATATTCTCAAAGGCCACCACATATTCTAATCCCTCTCCATAGCCATAGACGTCCCAAGCATCTATATTCAACAATTCTAGTTCCATATGAAATTCATCAATGAGGCAATCCCTTATTTCATCACCCGAATTGATTATGTCCCTATCCGCCTAACCCTCGAAGCCATCCACCATATTCTCTGCCTACCGTCTGAACACTTTCTTTATCCAAATACACCTTGGCCCCCATACCCACACCAGACCAAACACTCTAACAAATCCAAACCCTGGGGTATGACAGTGTTCTCTCTAAGCCGTCAGACTTAAAAACCAAACAGCTGCAATCTCACTTGCGTGTCTTTTTTGACATCATCAAGAAGTGTTTCACCGGGAAACATTCCGACCATGACTCCGCATACATCCATGTCCTCGCCATGTTTGATGCATTCGCCTATGACAGACATTATGACTATGCGGCGTTCATATTTAATGAACTGAAAAGAGCAGTGCAAGACGAAGGAACAAAGAGGGAACAAAAATTTATTCCATTTAATGAACATTCCCAGTCTCTCCTCAAATAGGCTGATTGGAGAATAGAGAGGATTTAGGTTTATTATCAGGGTGTGTATCCAGAACAGGCTGTGTCAGAACCGACAGAGTCCTCCACTTCTGACGGTGAGGAGAAAGTGAGTGAGGAGGAGGGAGAAAAGGACGTGAATGAAAATATCTTGGGGTCAGGTGAGTGGGAGCTAAGTATGGATAGGGAGGGAGGAGGTGGTGAGAGGCCAAAGGCCGGTGATTCCGAACGCACCGTCTCTGACCCATTGAGGGCTGAAAAAATGTGAGCTGAGGGAGTACCATGTACCCAAAGTCGGACTAGTCAAGATAAGGCTACAAGTCCAGTATCCATCATTAACTCCACCCCCCCAGCTACTCAGGTTCCCCTCAAAGGAAACCTATTTCATTCCATAGGGAGGAAACACATATGCCATCTCCCCCTCGCTTGGAGAGGGGAGATGTTGACAAGGCCACCTGCCGCCCCTGGTGACCGCCGCTCCTTCAAGCACAGATCACGCCACAACCCATAACACACCTCTGCACAATAAAGACGTCTCTGTGAAGTCTCCACAAACTTCCTAATCTGCACCCCCAGCTGGTGATGCATAAATCAGGGAAGAATGTCCTGTCGCGGCCACACCAATGTCGTCCGCGTCAGGCCATCAAGGGAAAACTCCCGAGATGCTAACAGCTCTTATGCATGAAGCCAGTGTCATTACCCACGCTGACCTTGCAGCCCTCAAGGAAGCTTCTAAGGAACAACATTCCTCCCTTCTATCTCTCTTGAAGCGAAAGGGTATTGCAACTCAACTGTTGCCTCCAGGAGCCGCACCATTCCAATCAACCACTGCCCTTCAAGATCAACTAGCCACGATAGCTGCTTTATTCACCGATACAACAGAAAATATGCAGAGACTGATTCTGCATGTGGAGACATAAATGAACAAAAGGATGGATAGGTTGGAATCAGCAGTTATTGACTTACAAAGTCTCTGCCGCCCGCATGCTGAGTCTCTCAAAAGATAACATGATGATCAGGAGGACCCTGGTCATGCTGAGGGGGAGAAGCGCCCTAGAGTTCAGCCTGAGGGGGAAGGACAAGGTTTAGGGGGAGCCGGAGGAGAAGAAGTGAGTAGCGAATAGATGACCACTACCCTAGAAGTTTAGGAAGAGGAAGATTTGACAAAGGCTATGGTAGTGTTTGAGCCTTCATTAGAAAAAATCAAAGTCATCTTGCTTTCTAATTCATATTCAAAGATTGACCTAGATGAGCCTATTAAAATACCTAAACCAGAACTTGAGTCACTCCAAAAGTCCTCATCATCTTTTAATTTTCGTAACTCACCCATGTTGGTACATCCAGTGTGACGACAGTAGTCTAGTTTTGTTATTGATATCATGATTGTGTATGATGTTTACATTTGCATGATAAGTTCTAGAATAAATTCTAGAAATAAGTTGTAGAATAAGTTCTGGAATAAGTTTTAGATTAAGTTCTAGAATAAGTTCTATAAATAAGTTCTAGATTAAGTTCTAGAATAAGTTCTAGATTAAGTTCTAGGATAGTTCTAGAAATAAGTTCTAGAATAAGTTCTAGATTAAGTTCTAGGATAACTTCTAGAATAAGTTCTAGAATAAGTTCAAAGATAAGTTCAAGAGGAGCGTCTACAAGTTTGTGAGGAGCGTCTTCACGAACTTATCGGCTATATAATGAACTTATCTTTGTGAATTCAGTGATTTTTGATGGCTCAGAGGTTCTGTCGAACTTGAGAGCAAACAGAGCATCCGGGTGAATGAACCTTTGCAGAAATCTTTGTTCGAGGCGATTACGAACTTGTGAGCATTTAATTGCAGAGTGTTTTCAGAGTGCTCTCGGAGAGAATCACGTGTCAGGACGTTCGTGTTTACGTCTATCATCGTGTTGGTCTCCGTGTTTCGTGTGTGTGATCGATCCGTTAAACCACTAACGAGGATTCCGCACTCGTTGGACGACATCGCGTCAAGATCAGATCCGTAGGTAGGTGACCTTACAAGTGGAATCAGAGACATAAGAGTGTTCATCATGTTCTTCGCGTTCATCTTAAACATTCTTGGTTTCTTGGCGTTTGTGATGGAAAAAATCACATTTTCATAAGTTTTTCGAGTTATACAAGAAAAGTAACGGAGAAAAATTCTTATTGGTTGCAAAAACTATCAGAAGGGAGGGTCGTTCTGGAAGATTTGAGTAGTTAATCTAAGAGTTGGTAAAAGAGTTGTGGTTCAAATAAGAATAAATCCTCTGACTGGTAGGACATGGACTAAGTTAGTCTACAAACCGGTGAGGACAGTGAAACTGGAGAGGCAATCATGGATAACAAAGAAGAAAAGGTGATTTCGATATTCATAGAGTAATGAATATCTACTAGAAGCTATCGTCAAGAGGGAGTCTGTTGATACACCCGATGTGACAATAGCTGTCTAGTTTCGGTATTCATAATCTCTGAATTTGATAGTCTATTACGATCAGTGAACAACAACTAGAAGCTATCGTCAATGGGGAGTCTGTTGGTACATCCGGTGTGACGATAGCAGTCTAGTTTTGTTATTGATATCATGATTGTTCATGATGTTTACATTTGAATGGTAAGTTCTAGAACAAGTTCTTGAACTAGGTTGTAACAGCCCGTAATTTATTAAATATAAATTACAGCATCCGACTTTGGATAATAAAGCAATTTTATCCAAATATTAGTAATTAACCGAAAACATGAATCTTAAATAATTAATTATGAAAAGTTGCCCAAAATTTGCCAAAATAATGTTAATAATTAAAATTCAGCAAAATGACAAATTAAGACTAAAAATGACGAACGGACTAAAATAAATAAAAGTTGGTCAATTCCGGAAATTCGGTAGAAAATCTGATTATTCCCCATTTTCCTATAAATATGAGCTTTCCTCCTCATATCTTAAGTTTGGAACTTTGGCTCTCCTCCTTCTCTCTCTAAGAATTCCACCTTCTCTCTAGCATTTCTCTTAATCGAACCGTCGGATTCTCGTGATTTATACGCCATCGGTTAGATATCGTCGAGCTCTACACGAATCTACCATAGCATGTTTGATTTCGTCCGGATTTAAGGTAAAAATCGCCCTTTTCCTGACTTTTAGTTTGGTTTTGAAGAACAAATTCGAGTTTGCTCTTTTTCCCTTCATTTGAGGCTGATTTGCTCCCGTTTAGGACTTGTATTTGCTTGGAAATCATCCATAGTTGAAGGATATATCTTGGACGAAGGTTAGTAGCCATTTCTCTATCATTTATGTTCATATTTAGTTGATAAATCCTGGAAAATCGTTGAACATGTAGAACAGATTCGAAATAGCATTGTTTAGACTCGAAATCCACAAATTCGAATCTATAAGGTTTCGAATCTGTGTGTGTGTTTCGAATCTGTGTGTGTATATGTTTCGAATCTGAGTGTGTGTCTCGAGTCTGCATGTTGCCTTCGAATCTATAAGGTTTTCGAATCTGTGTGTGTGTTTCGAATCTGTGTGTGTGTATGTTTCGAATCTGAGTGTGTGTCTCGAGTCTGCATGTTGCCTTCGAATCTATGTGTATTTCGAATCTATAGATTCGAATTATACACTATTCGAATCTGTCTCCCTTAAATTCGAATCTGATCCTGTTCCAAGTCTAAGATTAATTTCCAAAATCAGATTAAATTAGTAATCATCCTAAGGAAATTGAAAGTATTGTTTGATTATGCTAAAACTCTGAAGTTCAAGATGCATACCTATTATATACTCAAATTAATTAATTGACTCTGTATGAACCCTTAGAAATTGTATGTCATGTTTCACCTTGCTAGTATTACGATTGGCTTTGTTCCAAGGCCACACATCTATAAGAAGATGAATCGTATTAATCTGTTAAGAATAGACTCACCTTGGGACAATAGGAATTACCTCCGATTTGATAGTAAGAAATGACAATAACCTGAGTTGAAACTAGGGTTATATAGATCATGTTACAGATTTGACATTAATATGCCAGATTTGAAACTAAACTGCAGGAAACCGCCGATTTGATAGAGTAAACTGAACAGCTTGATTCGTTAAGCATTATTATCTGACAAAGGACTACTGTGAGTGACAGATTTCGTTATTACCTACATATGTTTCGATACTTATTGGTGAATGTCATTGACTGTATGGAAACTTTCGATTGTTGTTGCATGCTTCTTTAATACTATATTGTATCATAGAGACGTATTTGACATTACTAAAGCTTGACACTTGAATTGCCCTGATTGCATGTTCACTTTTACATTTTATGTAAACACTTATCATGCTTACTGCTTACTTGATTGTTCATATATTGCCGCTGCATACTGCATTATCCGACAGGACCGAATGTGAGATCTCCATTCACAGGAGGGAATTCTGCAGATTCCTTTCCTATATGACTTGTTTCCATACACCTCCCGTAGGGCTTCAGCCTTACACATGGGAATACTGACTCGGTTGTCTCCCAACCTTTTGCCGTCTCTGACGTATTGACTTGCCGGCAGGAACTGATAGTATGTTATATATGTGTGTGGTAGTTAATGGAACTCTGTTATCTCACTAAGCTATGATAGCTTACTCTGTCATGACATCTTTCTTTTCAGGAAAAGCTGTTAAGGCTAAGAATATAGCAGGTAGTTCGTCCCAGGCTAAGTGAATCTGGACATCGATGAATAGCATACTTATGGACTTTTGTTGATGCCTATTTTGACAAGATGATGCGGTCTCGGGTAGCTTGTTCAGTCTTCCGCACTCTGATTGAAGATGTAGAAGCTAGTTTCGACCACCATTTGATTTTTAAATTATTGTTATAATTCTGTATTCAGGCTGATGGACCTGTGGTATCAAACTATTAGTAACATTTATTACTTAATGAAATGAAATATTATGACGTGTACTGTTTGTGGTAACTTGGATGTTACATAGGTTCTATAATAAGTCTAGATTAAGTTCTAGAATAAGTTGTAGAATAAGTTCTAGATTAAGTTCTAGAATAAGTTCTAGAAATAAGTTCTAGAATAAGTTCTAGATTAAGTTTAAGATAAGTTCTAGAAATTAGTTCTAGAATAAGTTCTAGATTAAGTTCTAGAATAAGTTATAGAATAAGTTCAAAGATGAGTTCAAGAGGAGCGTCTACAAGTTCGTGAGGAGCGTCTTCACGAACTTATCGGCTATATAATGAACTTATCTTTGTGAATTCAGTGATATTTGACGGCTCAGAGGTTTTTCGAACTTGAGAGCAAACAGAGCATCTGGGTGAACAAACCTTTGCAGAAATCTTTGTTCGAGGCGATTACGAACTTGTGAGCGTTTGCAGAGTGTTTTCAGAGTGTTCTTGAAGATAATCATGTGTCGGCACGTTCGTGTTTACGTCTATCATCGTGTTGGTCTCTGTGTTTCGTGTGTGTGATCGATCCGTTAAACCGCTAACGAGGATTCCACACTCGTTGGACGACATCGCTTCAAGATCAGATCCGTAGGTAGGTTACCTTAAAAGTGGTATCAGAGCCATAAGAGTGTTCATCGTGTTCTTCGCGTTCATCTTAAACATTCTTGGTTTCTTGGCGTTTGTGACGGAAAAAATCACATTTTTCATAAGTTTTTCGAGTTTTACAAGCGAAGTAATGGAGAAAAATTCTTATTGGTTCACTTTTTCAGTCGAAATCATTGTTTTTGGTCTTAAAAATACTGGTTTAATCTGAAAACTTGAAAAAATTGAATTTTTGGCCGTTTCTCGAACTTGCGGCGCTCGAACATAGGGGGTATTAGGCTTCATTTGAACTTGTCAAAGATACGCTCCTCACGAACTTAATTTAGGGCTTCATTCGAATTTGTCAAGATTCGAACTTGTCAGAAATTAGGGTTTCCTCGAACTTGTCAGAAGTTTGAATTTGTCAGAATTTCTAGGGTTTTCATGAACTTTCAGTCATTCGAACTTGTTGAGTTCGAACTTAATAAATTCGAATTTTATTTACAAACGAATTTAAAATTAATTCGAACTTACCTAAGTTCGAACAGATTATTTTAAATTAATTTTTAAATTAAATTGTTTAAGTTCGAAAACAAAAGGTTTTAAAGAATGTCGAGTTTACATAAGTATATGGAATGGACCATGAGGTGGGAAAATCTAATACACCACCCAAAGTTGATGAAAATAGAAGACTATTGTTGGTGGAAGGACAGATTTGCAGACTTCGCAAGATTCAACGACATGCGTATGTGGATATGCATAGACGAAGGCTACATTCCTCCAACACAAGAACTCGAGGGTCGATTAAAGGTTTTGTCATATCAAGATATGAAAGATGACGACAAGAAGATTTATGAAGCCGAGAATCGAGCACTGTCACTGATTAGAATGGCACTACCTTTGGAAATTATGCACACTTTCAAAAATCATAGAACTCCTAAAGAGCTTTGGGATGCTTAAGAGAAGAGATGTGAGGGAAATCCGAGGGTAAGACAGGGGAGAACAGAAATGTTGAAAAAACAATTTGCCACCTTCTGAAGAATGTGAAGAATGAGATTTTAGATGAGGTGATTACAAGGTTTTATCACCTTCTTGATGCTTTACCAGCGAAATGGGAGATGTACACAGCACTAATAAAGCATGACGAGGAAAAGTTAGAAACTCTCACACTGGAAGAACTCATCGGGACATTGAGAGCATATAATTTTAAAATGTAGAAGAAGGAGAGAGAACTTGATCAAGTCCAAGATTCTGAAATATACTTCGGGAAATCAAAGACTTCTACTTCTAGTGCATCTACGTCGGAAGCTGCAACATTCTATTCTAGAGAACAAGAAGGCATACCAAGCGGAAGCTGAAGTATCTTATGGTAAGGCCTTTCTGGGTTTTTCAAATCCGGATGATCAGCCGCAGACATCTACTTCAGGATCATCGTTTCAGGGATACACAAAAATGCCAATGAGTGTTAAAACTGCAGAGGAGCAACTAAAGCTTCTAGCATCGTTTGTAGCAGCTTACGGAAATTGTATTCAAGGGAAAATAAACAATCCAGCTCTATGGGAAGAAGATTATGATCAGGTGGATCCGGATGACTTAGAACAAATGGACCTACAATGGCAATTGGCTATGGTCACACAGAGATTGAAGACGTTCATGAAAAGAACGGGAAGAAATCTAATTGTGAACAATGTAGGATTCGATAAGTCAAAAGTTAGGTGGTATAACTGTCAGGGGTTGGGACACTTTGCGAGAGAGTGTCAAAGACCCAAAATGGATAATCATCAGAACTCGGGACGTCAATAATCAGCCAGTTCAGGGAATCAGAAATCAGGTTATTAGGGTTCAGTGGCTGGTTTACTTACTAATGTGGGGTCTAACAAACGGGTAGATAACACATATGATTGGAATACACATCCAGAGGCGAATATTAGGGCTTTCATGGCCGATGTAACAGAAATTGATATGGGAGCAGAAGAGGAAAAGAAAGAGGATACGCAGCAGTCTGATTCAGATCCTTTGGTGCAGGAAATTACTGAGGAGCTGACTACTTTAGAGTTTGCAGCTCAGATGGCCAACATCAAATCTGATCGGAAAAAGGTAATCCTTAACTTTTCTACTTTTCATGCTTTATGTCTTTTATGTATTACTTTGAATGATAAATTGAATTTAGTACTAGAAACACATTCATCTATGACTGCTCACATTCAATCATTAAAATCAGATAATGCTAATTTATTAGACATTAAGGAAGATCTTCAGGCCAGACTGAGAAATGATGCTCAAGATTTGATAGTTCTAAATGACAAACTTATTGAACAAAGTGTCAGGAATGAACTAATTTATGAGCATGTAGAGTCACTGACCAAAGAGATCTCTATTAAAGATATGGAATTAGTTGAGTCTAGGGCTAAGGTTGTTGAGGCAAATAGCAACCATGTACCTATTCCTCAGGATAAGACCAAGGATACGGTTAAATCAGAGGTAGTCAAGGTAACTGAGCCTTCTAAAGTATCTTCAACTACTCCTCAGGTTAAAAAAATGGTACAGTGTGTGCAGTCTAGTTGTAAGCCAAAACTAAAAGAAGATAAGACTGTAAGTAATAATAACAAAGGGGAGTTAAACCAAGCTGTTGATACAAACAATCAGGGCATTAGTAAGACACCTATGTCAAAGAGTGCCTATAAGAAATCTATTGACAAGATGTCTTGCTTTATGTGTCATGAGAAAGGACATGTTGCTTCAGGTTGTCCCTACAAAAAGTTAGAGTTTTCTCTAAACATAAGGAAACAAGAGCAGAAAACCTTAAAAACAATGCCTAGTTATGCAAGCTGGAGTAGCTCTCAAATTTCTGAGAAGAACTCAATTGTGATGTCACGTCTAGGTAGTCGACAACCACCGGTGTCTCTCAGACAAAATGACGGACTTAGGATCAAATCACCGAATAGATCCCCTAGTCAATCAATGTCTGGCCCCCAATCCATCATTAGGAATAATACATCTAAGAGGAGTCACACTCTAGTTAGGTCTAACTCTCCTATTAGACATAAGACACCAGGTAGAGCCCAGACTTATCAAACTGAGATGTGTTATAACAGAAATTATTCAAGGGCTGAACAGCAAAGACCTACCCAAAGGCCGAGAGTGGATGTTATTCACTTGAATCCACAACCTATTCTTGATCAAAAGCCCAAGTCACCTGAAAGGAGAGATGGGTATTTGAAAGAATTCACGTTTGTGGATGAGAATGGTATTACCAAGTCAGTCATGGCTTGGGTTCCCCGTGATAACTAACTTGTCTTGTTTAGTGTGCAGGAGTTAGCTATGGTTTGAGGATAGTGGTGGCTCTTGACACAGCACATGGGTACAAAGGGTGAAACATCAGGCATGTTGATTAGGTCCTTAGACCAAGTTGAGGATGCTTACGGGAAAAGGGTAAAGTGTGGTAATTGATATAATAATGTTGGTAAAAACAACTATGCGAATCTAGTCACAAAAGCATTTGATAAGTCACGCTTTGAGTTGTCAGTTCAACTAAATGGCATGCGTAATCCAGAGTAACCTGACCTTTGTAGTTTTTCTTTCTTTCTATAGTAAGTTATTAGTTTAGTTTATCAGCTTGTTTTTCTTAAAAGTGAAAAACAAAAGAAAAAAGAGAGACAACCATAAAAATTTCAAAAAAAGAGAATATCAAAAAATTGAGTTAAGTCTTAGAGTCTAAGGTTCAAAGTGACGAAAATTAGCACAGTCTAAACAAACTCTAAGTGTTGAGCTTTCACACATAATGCACCTTAAATTCTAAGTGATATACACTTTCTTGTCTGATGTGTTGGTTGGCATAATATACGAAGGAAATCCTAATAGCTAATAAAATAATCAGGAAAATGTCATATGTGTAACTAACTTAGATGTATGACCAAAAGGTCTTAATTTCTATGTTAGAGACATACAGACAATGATTGTAAATGAGGTATGCAAATTTATCTAGGGGATGTATAGCAACATCAAAATACATCTTAAACAATGAAAAGAAAAGGTTTTGAAAAGTCAAAACAAGTCGCTTTCTTGTACGTAAGTACAGACCTGTCACCGCTGTTTTGACTTAAGTTAACAAGATAAGTCGCTTTGTTGTACGTGAGTACAGACCTGTCACCGCTGTCTTGCTAACTTAAAGGGAACTATAAGACAAACTAAGACACTCTGTTGTATGTAAATATAGAACTGTGTCCGACGTTTTCCTTTTAAAGAAAGTTTGCAATAC
Source organism: Centrapalus pauciflorus (assembly GCA_020465985.1). NCBI lineage: Eukaryota > Viridiplantae > Streptophyta > Magnoliopsida > Asterales > Asteraceae > Centrapalus > Centrapalus pauciflorus. Next base: position 568,759 of record JAANYP010000559.1, read on the forward strand.
CGAAAAGTTATAATCATTGTGTGTCAGCCTTGATCATAAAAGTATGTCTAAGTATGGGATACGTAAGGTAGTTTCTTGATAAATAAAAAGGCCAAAGGAAATTCCCAAGTGTTGAATGTTTAAATAGAAAAACGTATCGACAATCGACTTGTAAGGTATATCACGACAAACAATCAAAGGAATAAAAAAATTCCTAAGTGTGAGTGAAATACTGAAAGTGTGTTTGACACTGCTATCTGATTGAACCTTCTTTGATTATCTCGCAAAAATATTCTGTTAGTGTATTTTTATCCATAAATTAAATTTTAGCTAAACTTAATTTTACTTTATTTTACTCTTATTTTTAATTTTATTTTCATTTTTTAGTTTAGATTATCTTATTTTTAATAAATAGGAACAAGGTCAAAGTTGCTAGGATGCTTCTAGTTGGAAAAACAAAATTTGCGTGATAATCAGTTGCTAAAAGTGATGGGTTCCGGGATAAGTTTAAAAAGTTGAAAATTGTTCAAAGTGTTTCAAATCTTACGATTTTGTGACCGTTCATCGAAGATATCGACTGTTTCTCTCGAACTTAATTCTAGTGTTTGGTTTACCTTCGAAACCATCAAAAAATGTAAGTAAGGAGAGTTTCATTGCATTTTTATCGTTGAATAATGGATTCGATGTCCGGCTAACATTTTATGACTTGTTTCATGTGTTGATTAAGTCTATACATCGTTAGATTAGATTTTTAACAGAAGTACAAATTCTTCAGCTGACAAAGGCGATTTGTGAACTTCAACATCTTAATGCCCAGTTGGATCAGACAGAGACTGATCAGCAGCTGCAGATTGCAAATCTGGAGGCTATACTGGAGGAATAGTTGAAATATCGTCCATCTCAGGGGGAGAAATTGTAGAGAAGTCAAAGAAGATGGCCCGAATAGTGAGCTTGCAGATCTTTCAAGACAACAATTTTCTCAGCTTGCTGATCCTCAGGGGGAGTCAATGTTCATACCCGCTAACAAGGGAAAAGACAAGGACTCAGATACGACTAAAGTAACTGAAGATAAGGTATGATCGGAGCATTGTCAGGGTTGGATGAAGATGAAATTAGGTTCGTCTTCGAAGATGACTTAGAACAGGAGGATCTTGAGGAATGAGCGTTTACTCCAATAGATATACCTAATTGGAAGTCACTCGATGAAGGTGTTATGAATGAAGATCAGAATGAGATAGATCTAAAGATACTGAAAATTGCACTAAATGATGAATCAAATTCTGAAGTGTGAAGTGATTGATTTAGCTCGGAAGGACCTTATAAATCTAGGAAGATGATTCTTATGCTGAGGTGTTTGCAAAAACTATCAGAAGGGAGGGTCGTTATGGAAGATTTGAGAAGTTAATCTAAGAGTTGGTAAAAGAGTTGTGGTTCAAATAAGAATAAATCCTCTGACTGGTAGGACATGGACTAAGTTAGTCTACAAACCGGTGAGGACAGCGAAACTGGAGAGGCATTCATGGATAACAAAGAAGAAAAGGTGATTTCGATATTTATAGAGTAATGAATATCTACTAGAAGCTATCGTCAAGGGGGAGTCTGTTGATACACCCGATGTGACAATAGTTGTCTAGCTTCGGTATTCATAGTCTTTGAATCTGATAGTCTATTACGATCGATGAACAACAACTAGAAGCTACGAGGGGGAGTCTGTTGGTACATCCGGTGCGATGACAACAGTCTAGTGTTGTTATTGATATCATGATTGTGTATGATGTTTACATTTGCATGGTAAGTTCTAGAATAAGTTCTAGAAATAAGTTCTAGAATAAGTTCTAGAATAAGTTCTAGACTAAGTTCTAGAATAAGTACTAGAATAAGTTCTAGATTAAGTTCTAGAATAAGTTAGAAATAAGTTCTAGATTAAGTTCTAGAATAAATTCTTGAATAAGTTATAGAATAAGTTCTAGATTAAGTTCTAGAATAAGTTCTAGATTAAGTTCTAGAATAAGGTCAAAGATAAGTTCAAGAGGAGCGTCTACAAGTTCGTGAGGAGCGTCTTCACAAACTTATCGGCTATATAATGAACTTATCTTTGTGAATTCAGTGATCTTTGACGGCTCAGAGGTTCTGTCGAACTTGAGAGCAAACAGAGCATCCGGGTGAACGAACCTTTGCAGAAATCTTTGTTCGAGGCTATTACGAACTTGTGAGCATTTGCATAGTGTTTTCAGAGTGTTCTACATTTGTTCGAGGCGATCACGTGTCGCGACGTTCGTGTTTACGTCTATCATCGTGTTGGTCTCTGTGTTTCGTGTGTGTGATCAATCCGTTAAACCGCTAACGAGGATTCCACACTCGTTGGACGACATCGCGTCAAGATCAGATCCATAGGTAGGTGACCTTACAACCCACTCATGTGCCTCTACAAGAAATATATTCATCCTTAAAGGCCCATACTCCTCCTCATAACCTAAAACTTACCTTGAACCTAACCACCTCCACCTTCTCTAAGAAACCCACCGACAGATACAGTTGAACCGTCAGGCCCCAGAACGTTTGATTATTTTCAAGAAACCACTTAACCTTCACAGATGTATGATAAGGGTGACCTCGACTGGGTGGACTGGTTTTCGAAGGGTAAAGTGCACTCTCTGCTGACCGAGGAGAGAGATAATTTGAGGCTCGACCACCACGATCGAGTCTATCAAATGTTGGAAATTCCCGCAGCGGATGTTGAGGCACCACCAGTTCAAGGGTTCAAGGAGTATTTAATGAACATGAAATCTTAAGATTTTCTTGAGCCCTATCTGGAAGAAAAGTTCAAGGTCGTATTTATGTAGACGCCGGGAATGTATAGTAGATGGCTGCTTATGGAATTAAGTGATACATCTAAAGCTGAGCAGGCCGAGTACAACCAGATGATGATGCGGGAGACGATACCTAATTCAGAGATTTGATCAAGGTATAAAGTGGTGAAAGTCGTCTCAATACCAATGTACAAAAGGGTCCGTCTCTTCACTCCTTCATAGCAAATCAAATGAGAAGACGGGTCGACACAACTAGTTCACGCGAGTGATTTTGACTTCATGAACCCCGACTACATCGAAACAATGCATAACAAATTAAAGAACAAAGTCAAGGGGTGACACTCCATTGTTATGTGCTTAAAGGTATTCCAATAAGCTATATAGAGCTATCTTGTCTAGGTGGGTCTCAAAGCTCCAGATCAGACATTTTTTGGAATCGACCTTCAACCGATGTATCGAGTCTTCAAGAGACCTGAGCTGGGCATTATATTTTTGAATAAACAAGCTCAAAATAGGTTCTAGAGTTTTGAGGAATTATCTTGTTTCTCTGACGGCACTCAAAGATTAATAGGAGCAACAGTGAACGGGAGACTCCAAGAGGATGATGCCCAGAAGTTTAAAGAGCTCAAGAAAAACCTCAAGGAGATACAATACATCCGCGACGCAATTGAGCTAATCAACGACAGACTTCACGCACGCCAAGTCACGCGAAGATTTGACGTCATACTCAGTTTACGAGAGTCTGATGAAAGAGCTTGCCCCTGCGATAATGATTGAAAAGGGGGAGATTGTTAGATATTAAATTTCAATCATGTGGTTCCATTTTGTAATAGAAAATTATTATTTCATTTCAATGTAATTCCATTTCCTTATTATGTAATCTTTTCTTTTATTTAGAAGTTGAGGGGCGTGATTTGTAAACACTTTAAACATACCTATGTATTTTTAGGAAAACCACACCTAGAGTTTCCAACTTTTGTCATTATTCTAATCAAAAGCGGCGATGCACTTCTTTATTCTCTCTGACTATTCTTGCAAAGATTAAGTGTTTATTCTATTTGTTTATTGATCAAATCAATGTTTATGTGTGTGAGTGCTTGAATATTGATCAGGATTTCTACAACGGAAGAGCGACTTAGCATAGATAGACTCAATGATGGGACCTCTCCTCTTTGATCAGGTGACATCGTTCCATTTTTTTCCTTTAGAATATGATAATCATGTTGGTTTACATTTATTCATTTTAGTGTTTTCTTTATTCATATGCTTTAGTAGGGTTAAACATAATGTGATTTCCCTGGAAAGTACGAAGCTCAGTTTTGAATGAATGGTGTAGAAAAAAAAGTTTTGAAAGTAAACTAGCATCCCAACTTTTTTTGAGTCGGCTTGTGTGGGTCATTTGGCATACATGATGATCCTAATTAGGCCCAAAGTTATGTTCTGTTAGGAAAATACAAAAAAAGGTGGTTTGATAATGGTAAGTGGTGTCCATACTTTTGATTAATGTCTGAAGTAAAGTTAATTGTTGCATGAATTGTTCGATTAAAAGTGATAACAAGTTGAAAAATTTTAAAATTCATTTGAACAGACGCCCAGGAACATTAAATTTAGAGCCTATGCAATAAGGGGGAGAAAAGTGAGTTGATAACTTAAGTGTGAAAAAAATGCCTCAAACATACCTAGGTGTGGCCTAGTAAGCTCGAGGAAGTAGGGTCGAGGGGTGTTCAACACTCAGCCCCCTAAAGCCGACTAGTTTGGGAGTGGCTAGTGTAAGGTCTGCACACTACGGATCAATCTTGACGCGACACCTTCCAACGAGTGCAGAATCCTCGTTAGCGGCTTGACGGATATATCACACACACCGAAACATGGAGACTTCCACGGTGATAGACGAACAACTTAGAACGCCCCGACACAATGATTCTCTCCTCACCAAACTCTCTTATTGCAATCAAGTTCGAGATCGCCTTCTGCTAATCGTCTGACTAATTCTCCAAAAGTCTGATAATTAATCGAATTAACCCTTAATTATACTGACATATTCGAGTTTGTCTAGGACAAATTCGAATCTGGCCCAAGGCCTATTCAAATTTGTCCTCCTAGACAAATTCGAATTTAGCCTAAATTCGAACATTTCAATTCAAACTTATGTTTTATCTTATGTTTGAATTCATTTTTGAACTTTATGTTTGAACTTCTTGTAATACATTACACCAAGTTCAAACATACAAACAATCAATATCAAACACACATAATCAAACATATATCAAACACTTATTAATATCTAATATCAAGTAGGTTGACTTACACAAAATGCTATCTAAACTTAGACTGCTATCGTCACACAGGATGTACTAACAGACTCCCCCTTGACGATAGCTTCTAACTTTTAACATTTTGTCTAATTACTTGAATCATATAGACTACTTCCTGCATATAAACCTATATCTATACAAATTCTAACTATCTTCTGGAACTTCCTAGCTTCAGATCTCCATCCTTCGTGAAAGAAGATAGGCTGATCATGTAGCTTCTTTAGGTCGTCCTTTGATAGATTTATTAGATGTAATTGTAAGGTCTACACACTACACAGATCTATCTAGACACGAGACCGTCAACGAGTGCGGAATCCTCGTTAACGCGTTGACGGAAACAACTCTCACTCGGAACACGGAGACTATCAACAAGCTGTACGAACGAACACGAACGCACCTACTAGAAGATTCTCTCCGAAAGAACACTCAAATAGCTTATAAACTCGAGATCGCCTATTTGCTTAATCCCTCACGAATTCTGCAAAAAGTCTCCTAATAATTCGAGTCTATCCCTAATTATAGATGACCATTCGAGTTTGTCATGGGCCAAACTCGAATCAGGCCCAAGGCCCATTCGAGTTTGCCCACATGACACTCTCGAATCTGCCTAGGAACACATTCGAATCTGACTTAGATTCGAATCTAATTGACTAGTGAATTCGAATTTAATCTAAATTCGACTTTCACATATTTAACCTATATTTGAAACTTATGTTTCTAACTTATGTTTGATTTTATCTTTGATCTATTATGTTTGAACTTCCTGTAATTCATTACATCAAGTTCAACCATACAATCAATAACTATCAAACATATATAAACATATATATCAAATATTCGTTAATACCCAATACTTTGAATATTACTTGAACCAAAATGTTAGATCACTTAGACTGCTATCGTCACATAGGGTGTACCAACAGACTCCCCCTTGACGATAGCTTCTAACAATTCACACATTTGATTAAGTACTTTGTTTATTTATTCAAACTGCTGCAAGCATACAAACCTTTCTCGATACAAACTTTAACTACATTTTCATACTTCCTAGCCTCACTATCCATATGAGTGTCGCTTGAGATTCTATGAGAATGAAGCACTTGAAGGTCATCTTTAGAAAGGTTTACAAGGTAAAGGGGATCGTAGACTCTAAGAATCACTTTTTCTTCAAAGTCTTCCATCACAGCTTCTCCTGTCTCACTTTCCACATACCACCAATTTAGATTCTTCATGACGTCCTGTGGCATTGGTTTGAGAGGAACCTTTCTCAGACATCTAACTGGTTTGTACTGTATTTTCATCCATGGACGACCAGTTAGAGGGTCAATTCGAGTATGGTCCATTACTCGTTTACCTACTCTTGGATTGAGCCTTTCGAACTTCCTAGACCTCCCTTCTTTTCTTATGATCTTTGCAATTATTTCAGCGTAAGGGTCATTGCCAATGTTGATTAGCTCCTTCCATGCTAACGCTTTTATTTCGATCTTTGGCAAGGAGTTGAATACTTTCAGAGTTTTTCTGAGACACTGGAGACCATCTTTTCTTTTGATAATGAATAGCTGCAATTCCCGATCAAAGAACCAACTCAATATACTTCCTGATAGCTCTCCAGTACCCGGCACAGGTATCTTCCTTTTCAGCTCCAACTCTCTTTTCTCTGCCCTAAACCATAGTTTTCTTTTCTCTTCATTGGTAAGTTCTCTGGCAAGTTCTTAACTTGCTGATTCAACATTTAAAGCAGCGTGTACTACTTCTATGTCAATCATATGATTTCCTTCCGTTATGTAAGTATCTTTGATTGGGTTTTGCTGAACAATGATCTCATTTGCTTCATCATCTTCATCAGCACAAACTTCATCATCAGATTTCCAATCTGTTATGTCTTCGGGCACAAATTCTCCTTCTTCTAACTCTTCCATTTCGTCCTCAAAGTCAAAGCCAAGGTCCATAGGGTCGTCATCGAGATCCATTAAAGCTTCGATCATTTTGTGTATCTCTGACTCTGTGACTTTTGAAGAATTGGCTTCGCCTACTTCAGCTCCCAATTGACCTGGCTCCCCCTGAGTCTCAGCATCGTGAGCAGCAGTAAAATCTACTGGCTCATTATGTCTTTGCGTGCTGGGATCATCGCCGTCATTATCTCCATCATTATTTTCATCCCTGGGCAGCTCTACTTGATCACGGCAGCTTGTCTCCCCCTGAGCCTTTAGATTTTGCAATAATTGCTCAATCAGGGAGCGCATTGATCGTATTTCAGCCGACTGATCAGAAACAAATGTTTTGAGCTCTACGTTTTCTTCCTGAATCTCGTCCACCACTTTCCTCAATTCAGCATTCTCGTTGTCTAATCTTGCATTATAGGCTTGAATTTCACCGAGAGCTGTAGTTAGACCAAAGATTTGGACATGCTGGAAGTCGACTTTGCTTTTCAGTGCAGAAAATCGTTGATTGTCCATGAACGCGGATGAAGTTGATGGTATGGAATGTACGGGAGTTGGCCTGATTGGCGAGGGAATGTATGGTTCAACGGGTGGTGGTGATGGTGGAATGGTAGTTTGAGCGGGTGGAGGCTGAGGTATTTCTGGCTGTGCAGCAGAAGCCGAGGGAGCTCCCTGCATAAAACGATGGCGTTTTGCCCTTTGCCTTGTGACCAACGGGGCAACTTCTTCCTCAAAATCAGAGTCATCAGACTCTCTTGACACTCGTCGCCTTGTAGCTTCCTCAGTCACCACTAATCGCGACCCATATGTTCCTATTTGTATGGATGGTTCTTCAGTGATAGGCTCTGGAACTTCAACTTCAATCTCTTCCATTTCTTCGGATTCAGTAGATGAGATGGCTTCTCCTTCTGGCACTGATTGATACTTATCAATTTGCCTAAGAATGTCATCTTCTCCTTCCGGAGGCTCTAACAATTCCCCAACTAACTCTGCCGTAATTTCTTCATTTGCATTTAGACCTGCTTCCCAAATCTTGTGCAATGTTTGACATAGCTGATCAGATGTTGGAACAGATATTGCTGGTGCACTTGAAGGTCCAGCCTCTTGTGGCTCTTGAACTTGACTAGTGGAAGGCCTTTCTGCCTGAGTTTGACTCGCTGAAGGCCTTTGACGTCTTCTCTGCTGCGGAGGTCTTTGTTGTTGTTGACGTTGCTGCTGTGGCTGTCGCTGCTGAACTTGCACCTCACCTGCCCAATTGGCATCTTGAGGGGCTTCAAAATTCGGGTCAATAATAGCACCAAACAAAGGTGTTTCTATAGGGACATCCAACCTTCCTCGGTGAGCTGAACAATCAGCAAATATTCTCTTATCTATGACTACAACGCTCTAAATCTCGTTCAGCTGCGGCACATTTGGCAAAAAGTGCCGGATAAGCATCATTACAAAACGAGGATAAAGCAGAAATCTTTGCTGCTCCGGAGCCGTTATCTGATGAACGAACTCTGAGAAGAACATTTCTGAAAAGCTAAACTTTTGATTATAAACCAAAGCGATCATGCCAGATTGAATCTTGGACACTATGTAATCAAATCCAGCTTTCTTTGCAGTGAAACAAACCATGAACACATGTGCAAGATATCGCCATTGTCCGATTAGCACATTCTTCATATAAGATGTCTTAGTAACATCTAAACTATAACCCATTCTTGTAAATGGTGCCTGCCTGATTGATAATTGGAAATCAATAGGCCCATCTTCCTGCTCCTGAGTGCCCAACTGAAGCACTTGACGAAGGATATCAGCAGAAAACACCAACGGATTACCAGCAATCCTTGTCCTAAAAACTGTCGGAGTGACAGTGCAATCGACTTGCAGATGATCATAAAATTGTCGCACGTACGGAATGACAATCTGGATATTGTGTGACAGTGCATACGCGATTCTGGACTCAACTAAGAAATCCACCATCTGGCGGAAAGCCTGCGCTTCAGGGATAGCATGGTCAGGAGAAATGACCATATTATGCTTCGGAACAAAAACTCTATCCGCCATGTCTGCACAATATATCAAATAAAATATTAGAATTATTAAAAATGAATAAACTTGTTTAAGTTCAAATTTGTTTTATTTTGAACTTGTGTAAGTACAAAATCCAACACATATGAATTTCTACAAGTTTAATTAAAATTTAAATTGAATAATTCAAATAAAATGACAAACTCGAACAAGCAGATTCGAATTAACACTTTTTCGAGTTTGATGACACATTCGAGTTTAGCGACCATTCGAGTTTACTGACAAACTCGAATCAAGCCACGAACAGACTCGAAGGAGTCGCCCACCAACTTCACAAAAAATCATGATTTTAACCATGTTAGACTCAGAAAATCACATCTTTTAGTCCTACTAGGTTCTAATCAATGATATTTGTAATTAATTTGACTTTTTACCGGTTCAAAGTTTGTAATTTTGAAAAACAAACCTTCTACCAATAAAACCTCAAAATCTAATGATTTTGGCTTAAATGGAGTATTATACTACTTAAATCTTGTACAAATCACTTGATTATACCTAGATCTATGAGTAGTATCGAACCCACACAGAAAGAAACTCGACAAATAGTTGTTTTCTTGAAAGCGACAAACTCGAGACTTAGATTCGAAATCGTCTTGGACAAACTCGAGGAGGTAAATTCGAAGACAGGTGAAGTTCATGAACATCACTGTTGACCTATTTATGCCACCAACCTTCGAATCAAATGCCTCTTTCAAATCTACTGACAGATTCGAGCACATCCATATTCAATTTTAGGATAAACTCGAATTACCCCTGAAACTTTGAAAATTTCAAAAATTTTGAAATAAATTCAACTTTTTCAACATTATTGCGTAACGGAATAAACTATGCCAAATCTTTTACCCTAAGCACAAGATTTTCACGCAATGTTTATTTTATTCAACTATGAATGCACCCTTAGTAATTTTTGACCTTTTTCCTAAGTAAAATAAAATAAAAATAAAAATAAAAATAAAAATAAAATTAAAATTAAAATTAAAAATAAAAATAAAAATAAAAATAAAATAAAATAAAAGTAAAAATAAGTAAAAAACAAAAAATTTTAAACTTTTGAACAAAAATTTAACTTAGACTTAAACTACATTTATTTAAAATTTACAACCTATGCTAACCCGAATCAAAACAGAGGCAACAGGTCTGTACTTACGTACAACAGAGTTACGTGTTTTTGACTCTCAATTTCTTATGATTTTTTCTATGCTTTCCATTTTAAGATGTATTTGATGTTGCTATACATCCCCAGAAAGTTTGCATACCTCATTTAGACTCAAAGTTTGTATGTCTCGTACATAAAAATTAAGACCGATTGGTCGTACATCTAAGTTAGTGACACGTTTGACTTTTTCTTGAATATTTTATTAGCTTTGAGACTCCCTATATGTATTATGCCTACCAACACATCAAACTAAAATAAAGTATAACACTTAGAATTTTAGGTGCATTATGTGTGAAAGCCTAAACACTTAGAGTTTGTAACGACTGTGCTAATTTTCGTCACTTTGAACCTTATGCATCTAAGACTTAACTCTTTTTCTGATATTCTTTTTTTTTTGAATTTTTATGGTTTTCTCTCTTTTTTCTTTTGTTTTTCATAAGAAATAGCAATAAAAGAAAATAAACTACTAACTTACTAAAAATGGAAACTATCCTAATTTAGAAAACTTACTATAAAAAGAAAGAAAGACTACAGCTATAAAAGGAAATAAACTTCTACTAAGGTCAATTTACTCTGGGTTGCGCATTCCATTTAGTTGAATCAAATATTCAAACCGTGACTTATCAAAGGTTTTGGTAAAGAAATCAGCATTATTATCGTCCGTTGCCACTTTTACCAATTTGATTAAGTTCTTTTCAGCACAATCACGAATAAAATGATGCCTTATGTCTATGTGCTTTGTTAAACTGTGTTTAACTGGATTATTTGTTATAGCAATTGTAGATTGGTTATCTATTCTAATGGGAGTTTGAGTGTAAGCCAAACCGTAATCCCGCAATTGTTGTTGTATCCATAGAACCTGTGAGCAGCAACTACCAGCAGCAACATACTCGGCCTCGCACGTTGATACGGCTACCGACGTCTGTTTCTTGCATTGCCAGGAAACTAGTCTCCCTCCTAGGAATTGACAACCTCCAGTTGTTGACTTGCGCGTCAAGCTGCATCCTCCGTAGTCAGAATCCGTGAACGCCTCCAACTCTAGATCTCCCTCCGCGTGATACCAAAGTCCCAGCTTCGGTTTCGACTTGAGGTATCGTAGAATCTGCTTCACAGCTTTCATGTGCATCTCCTTTGGATTAGCTTGAAACCTAGCACAAATACACACAGCAAACATGATGTCAGGTCTTGAAACAGTTAAATACATAAGTGATCCAATCATGGCCCGATATAATGTCGGATCCACATCGGTATCACTTTCAGTACCCGGTCCGAGATTGTGATTCACTTGAATCGGCGTGCTGAAATGGGCTGTCAGTTTCGTCCCTTCCATCCCGAAGCGGTCTAATATGTCGTAGACATACTTCGTCTGATGGATAAACATTCCTTCCTTCTTCTGGTCAACTTGCAACCCCAAGAAGAAATTCAACTCTCCCATTGCACTCATCTCGAATTTCGACTTCATCACCTTCTCAAAATCCTTGCACATTTGTTCGTCTGATGATCCAAAGATGATATCATCGACGTACACTTGTACCAAGATGAAGTGTTCTCCTTTTCTCTTAACGAACAGCGTACTATCTATCCTACCCCTTTCAAACCCATTCTCTAACAGCTGGTTGGATAAAGTCTCGTACCACGCCCTTGGTGCTTGATGCAATCCATACAGAGCCTTATCTAATCGATATACTCTGTCTGGATATTTTGGATCTGTAAATCCGGGCGGCTGTTCTACATACACCAGTTCCTTCACTTTCCAATAGAGGAAAGCACTCTTAACGTCTAGTTGATATACCTTAAAGCCCTTGAAGGAAGCAAAAGCCATAAACAACCTAAGGGCTTCCAGCCTTGCTACTGGCGCAAACACCTCATTGTAATCGATTCCCTCCTCTTGGTTGAAACCCTTTACAACTAACCTAGCCTTGTTGCGAGTGACTATACCCCGATCGTCTCTCTTGCACTTAAAAACCCATTTGGTTCCTATGGCAATTTCCCCTCGAGGTAATGGAACTAACTCCCACACTTCTAATTTCCTAAACTGAGAGAGTTCTTCCTGCATCGCTTCAACCTAGGAGTTATCCTTTAGTGCCATTTGCACATTTTTCGGCTCTACTTGCGAGATGAAACAAGAATAAAGGCAGGTGTGATAGGCCTCGGAGTCATTTATCATCGGCAACAACACGGTGTTGTTATTTAAACTACTCCTCGTCCTCACACCCTCATTAGGATTTCCTATGATGCTTTCTATAGGATGGTTCTTGTTAATCCTAGATGTCTCTATCTCGTCAACTCTCAGATTATCTCCTAAGTTAGATCCTATTTCACCTAATGGGGAAACATCCTCAGATTCTACATTTTCCTCCTCGTGGACAGTTTCCTCAGAGTTGGAATTTGTTGTCTGAGTTTGATTCTCGGTTGAAGGTGCTTCTGAATTCATAACTTCTGGAGATCCATCTTCAGTCGAAGTAGGCTCGGATGTGGATTGAAATGTAGTCCTTGGAAAGGTATGACCTTCGTCATTCAGTTTCAACGTCGCCATGTCCTTTTCGATTGTACCTGCATTTTCATCCAAAGGAATGTTAAATGACTCAAACAGTTTATCATAGTCAAATATCCATTCCGGACCTGTTTGGGGTTCATGTGTATAAGTTGTGACTTCAATGTTATACACAATCTCTACTGTACCATTCGTTTTGTTAAAAACCCGTTTGTTTGGTGAGTTCGGCACATAACCTAGGAAGTATCCTTCGTCAGCCTTTTCACCAAACTTAGGTTGATGTTTTGTTTGCAATAAAGTACATGGTACCCCAAACGGTTCAAAGCCAGTTAAATTAGGTGGCCGTTTATTCAAAATTTCATAACAGGTTTGTTCAAAGATTTGACAGTTAGGACTCGGTTAAAAATGTGACTTGCGGTATTCACTGCCTCCCCCCAAAACATGGTAGGAAGCTTTGAATCCGAAAGCATAGTCCTAGCTGCCTCAATCAATGTCCTGTTCTTTCGTTCGGCCACCCCATTTTGTTGTGGCTCATAGGGTGCACTAAATTGATGCACTATGCCCTTTGATAGGCAATATACACCAATTACAGTGTTTTTAAATTCTGTTCCATTATCACTACGAAGCCTTTTAACCCGTGTTCCATAGGAATTCTTCACTTGGTCTAAGAACCCGATGAGCTTGGAAGTCGTCTCGTCCTTTGTACCTAGAAAGAAAACCCAAGAAAATCGTGAATAATCGTCAGTGATAACTAAACAATACCAAGTACCTCCTATACTCCTTTTGTTGATTGGTCCGAAGAGATCCATATGCAACAAGTCGAATGTAGAGGTTATGGAGTTATGAGTCTTGGACTTGTGTGCCTTCTTATGTTGTTTGCCCTTCTTGGATGGTAGACACTTATCCTCGAACTGAAAACTCTTCATAGGCACACCTTGCACCAACCCATTTTTCGTTATGTAGTTCATTTTTCTTAGGTGCAAGTGTGCCATGCGTCTGTGCCACAAAACTGATTTAGTCTCCGAAGCTTTAGACAGTAAGCAAATCGGACCCATCGAAGATTCCGTCTTGTTCATATCGAGCATGTACAAGTCATTCTTCCTTGGTGCCCGCATTAATATCCACTCTTCAGAAATCTTGAATCCCGGTTTTAGCACTAACGCTTCAGTGTCAGTGAACAGCACTGAATTCTTCTTGTCACAGATTTGAGATACACTAATGAGATTGTGAACCAGTTTATCAACGTGATAAACTTGATCCAACTTGATCGTCCCATTAGTGACCACTCCGGTACCCGTGATGTTTCCTCCTTTGTTTCCCGCGAATGATACAAATCCCCGATTCCCACCCTTGAAGTCTGTAAGGAGACTTCTTTCCCCTGTCATGTGCCTGGAGCAACCACTGTCGACGAACCATTTGTTGTTTGGACCTGTAGTAATCTCCTGCACATGAAAGAAAATAGGTTAGTTATCACGGGGAACCCAAGCCATAATTGACTTGGTTATACCATTCTCGTCCACATACTTAAACTCTTTCAAATACCCATCTCGCCTTTCAGGTGACTTGGGTCGTTGAACAGGAGTTTGTTGTGGTGCCGAGTGATGTAAATTCACTCTGTGCCTTTGAGTAGGCATTTGTTGTGGAGCTCTTGAATAATTCCGATTATATTGCATTTCAGATTGAGATCCCTGAGCTCTAGCCGGTGTGTGATGTCTAACAGGAGTATGTGACCTAACTGGAGTGTATGCTCTACTTGGTGTTGTGCTCCTATATTGTTGTTGAGGTCCAGACCTAGATTGATTAACGACTCGATTCGGTGAATTAGTCCTAACCACTTCTTTTGGTCCACCTTTTACCGGTATTTGTTTCACAATTTGTTTTGGTGCAGCCTGCACAGTTTTCTCGGTATTATGAGAACTACTAGTGCTCGCTACACTTGTTGAAGGCTTGACTTGTGTTGGCTTCCCTGTCTTAGGTGTAACATCATTTTTCCTAAGCGGACAGTTAGAAGCAACATGCCCTTTTTCATGACATCTAAAGCAAGACATCTTGTCAATGGAGTTCTTGTGTGTGCCCTTAGACCTAGGTGTCTCACTAGTGTCTGGTTCTTTTTGTATGTCTTCAGTGACTGGTTCATCATCCTGAGCATTAAAATCAATTTTATGTGTTCCTACAGGTGTTTCACTAGAGGAGGACACAAATTTGACTTTCTTAATCTTGACGTTTGTATCAGTTACCTTAGGTGTATTTTCTTTTACAGGCTCAGACACAGGTGCAGGTATTTCCTCTAAGTCTTCTGATTTCTCAGTTTTCTCCTGAGGTTGAGGCACATAGTTTGCATTAAAAGGTGGAGGAATCTCATGAAATCCTAGACCTACAGGCTTTTTAGATTGGCGTTGAGCATCTAAAACTTTCCCTAGGTTCAGACTTGAGTTCCTAAACTTTTCTAGCTTACTATTAGCCTCAGCTACCTTCACCTTAGTTTCAGCTAGCTCTACTTCTTTGGTCTTAAGATCTTTGGTCAAGGCCTCTACATGCTCATACATTAGTTCTAATCTAACACACTGCTCGCTCAGCTTGTCTTTTAGAACTATGACATCTTGTGCATCAGCTTTAAGCTTGTCCCTAAGATCTTGCTTAATATTCATCAGGCTAGCATTATCTGTCTTTAATGACTCATTTTGAGCAGATATATTTTTATGTGACTCTAATACTAGGTTCAACCTGTCGTTAGAAGTAACACATAACACACATAATTCACGGAAAAGAGAGTAATTCAGACTTACCTTTGTGTGATCTGATTCGACGCTGGCCATTTGAGCGGCAAACTCCAGAAGCGTCTGTTCATTCGATTTCTCCACCCACATCGGACTGCTGTCGCTTGTGTTCTGCTCTTCCCCTTCGCATCCACTCTCAGTGACTTCAGCCATAAAGGCTCTAGCGTTAGATTCCGGATGTGAGCTCCAGTCGTAAGTACCATCCAGCTGTCTGTCGGATGTGACGTTTGATAACAGACCAACTATGTTGGCTTGACTGGTTGATGAACTCGGAAGATATCTCTGTTGAGACTGGTTCTGAAACTGTCCATGAGACTGATTCTGCCCTTGGTAAGTATCTACCTTCGGTCTCTGACACTCTCTGGCAAAGTGTCCCAAACCTTGACGATTGTAGCATTTGACCTTGGACTTATCAAAGCCAATCCCCTTATTATTCATATTCAGATTCCTCCCAGTCCGTTTGATAAATCGTTTAACCCGTTGGGTTACCATGGCCAGTTGCCATTTGAGATCCATCTCCTCAAGATCGTCAGGGTCTACCTGATCGTAATCTTCATCCCAGAGTGCAGGATCGTATATTTTCCCTTGAACGCAGTTCCCATATGCGGCCACAAATGACGCCAATAGATTCAAATGTTCTTCGGCCGATTTAACGCTCATGGGCATCTTAGAGTAGCCCTGAGATGTTGATGCCCGTGTTGCCTGAGGTTGCTGTTCTTCCGGTCTCCCAAACCCTAAGAACGCTCTATTCGGTGCGTCGTCAGTCTCTGCTGGTGACGATGTTTCTCCGGTGAAGAACGCTGTAGCAGTCTTCATATCAGCTGCCCCTGAAGGTTTTGATTTTCCAAAATACATGGCTGGATTTTGGATTTGTTCATAATCTGTCTCGGCCTTCAGTAGCTCGAAATGATAAGCCCTCAGTGTTCCCACTACATCCTCCAACGATTGAGTATAATACTTATCCTCATTAAGCTTGATCATAGCCACGTACATCGCCCATTTGGCTGGTAAGGCATCAAGAAGCTTATTGTTCTTTTCTGTGTCACTATACTCAATACCGTGACTTTCCAGCTCTGTCAGCAGATGATAAAAGCGGGTGATGGTATCGTCCAGTTGCTCATCCTTCAAAGCCTTGAAAATCGCAAATTGTTGTTTCAACAACTCCATGCGCTTCCTCCAAATCCTCGGATTACCCTCACACCTCTTTTCCAGCATCTCCCAAAGCTCCTTAGATGTCTTTTGATTGCGGAATGTGTGTAGTATCTCCTGAGGTAATGCCATTCGTATTATGGCAAATGCGCGGTTCTCAGCTTCAAACACCTTTTTGTCATCCTCCTTCATCATTGAATACGTGACAACCTTCTGTCTTCCCTCAACTTCAGCAGTTGGTTTAATGTATCCCTCGTCGATACATAGCCACATTCGCATGTCGTTGAAACGCACAAAATCGGCAAACCAATCTTTCCACCAAAAACATTCTTCAAGTTTCATCAGCTTAGGCGGAGTATTAGCTTTCCCTACCTCATGATCCATTTCCAGAAACCGTTGAAGATTTGACATGGTTTCAAAAGTAAATTTAATTCGAAATTAATTTAAGTTAATTCTTTCGAATTTAGTGAAATTCGAATATAATTAAGTTTAAACCTATTTAGATTAAATTCGAATTCACTAGTCAATTAGATTCGAATCTAAGTCAGATTCGAATGTGTTCCTAGGCAGATTCGAGAGTGTCATGTGGGCAAACTCGAATGGGCCCACATGACACTCTCGAATCTGCCTAGGAACACATTCGAATCTGACTTAGATTCGAATCTAATTGACTAGTGAATTCGAATTTAATCTAAATTCGACTTTCACATATTTAACCTATATTTGAAACTTATGTTTTTAACTTATGTTTGATTTTATCTTTGATCTTTTATGTTTGAACTTCCTGTAATTCATTACATCAAGTTCAACCATACAATCAATAACTATCAAACATATATAAACATATATATCAAATATTCGTTAATATCCAATACTTTAAATATTACTTGAACCAAAATGTTAGATCACTTAGACTGCTATCGTCACATAGGGTGTACCAACAGTAATGGATCATACACTCACAAAATAACTTTGTCTTGTGTATCTTCCATCACGGCTTCAGCAGTTTCATTATCTACATACCACCACTTCATGTTACTTAGAACATCTTGTGGCATCGTCTTCATAGGCACCTTTTTTAAACACTTTACAGGCTTGTACACCATGCTGGCCCATGGCCTACCTGTATGTGGATCAATCCTTGTCTCATCTTCCACTCTCTTTCCCGTCCTAGGCTTGAGTCTTTCAAATTTTCCGGATCGGCCCTCCTTTCTGATAATCTTGGCAATAACCTCAGCATAAGGATCCTCACCGATATTGATTAACTCTTTCGACGCCAACTCCTTTACTTCTACCTTCGGCAATGTATTAAATACTCTGAGCGTCCGCCTAAGGTATTGAAGTTCATCTCTTCTTTTCAGTATGAATAGCTGCAGTTCTCTGTTGAAGAGCCAGCTTATAATTCCACCTGATAGATTCTCGGAGCCCGATATTCTCATTCTTCTTTTCATCTTAGGCTCTATCCTCTTTTCTTCCTTTCGGAACCATAGATTCAACAGTTCAGCCCTAGATGGTTCTCTCTCAGCTTCCTCTAGTTCGGAGTCTTCTACTGAGGCCAGCTTGATCTCATCGATATCAATCACATTGTGATTGTCTTGCACATATAGCTCAGTGATAGGCTGTGAGTTTACAATCACTTCATCGACATTGTCGTCTTCATCTTCTATCACTTCATCATCCGATCTCCAATCAGCTATGTCCTCTGGCACAAACTCACCTTCCTCCAACTCTTCAATGTCATCTTCAAAATCAAATTCTATCTCTTCTTCTTCTATATCCATTAGAGCGTCAATTATCTCGCTCTCAATGGCCTTTGAAGAACTAGCCTCACCTCCTTCAACTCCTGACTGACTTGGCTCCCCCTGAACTTCAGCATGCTGAGCAGAAGAAAAATCTACTGGCTCACTATCTTTTTGTGCATCGGGATCATTGCCTTCTTCATATTCTCTTCTTATCTCTTGAGGATCTCTGCAGCTGGTCTCCCCCTGAGCCTTAAGATTTTTCATTAGCTGCTCGAAGAGGGACCTCACGGTTCTGATCTCAGCAGCCTGATCAGTGACAAATGTCTTCAATTCAATATATTCTTGATCAATCTTTGCATTATGCTCTTGAAGCTCGCTGACTGCTTTTGTGTGTTGAAAGATTTAGACTGTCTGGAAGTCCACTTTGCTTCGGAACTATGAGAAATGCTGGTTGTCTGTGAAGGTGGATGAAGTGGATGGAATTGATGTGATTGGTGACGGGGTGATTGGTGGTTCAACAGATGGTTGAGCGGATTGAATCTCAGGCTCTGAAGCAGAAGCAGAGGAAGCTCCCTGCATAAACCTATGCCTTTTGGCCCTTTGCCTAGGCACTAAAGGAGCAGTATCTTCAGCCTCAAAATCGGAATCGTCTTCATCTGAATCTCTAGACGCTCTCTTTTCTGTATCCCTTTCACTTACAACAACCCTTGATCCATATCTGCCTATCCGAACAGACGGATTAACCGATTCAACAACTGCTGCTTCTACCTCTATCTCTTCAGCTTCTTCTGGTGACGACTTAGAGGTGGTCACTGTTTGACCCTCTACAGCTGTGGCTGATATTCATCAATTTCGCGCATAAGGTCGTCAAAACTAGCTGGAGGCTCTAAGATTGTATCAACTAGCTCAGCTGTAATCTCTTTTTGGGCCTGAGTCCCCTGTGCCCAGATTTCCTCCAAAGTTTCCACTCGTGGATCTATTATTGGTGGCACACCAGAAGGACCCGCAGCGTCCGATGACGGACCTGCTTCCACTGACTTTTGTACCCTGCTGGAGCTTGGCCTTGAAGCCTGAGTCGATCTATCTTGAGCTCTTGGCCTCCTCCTTTGTTGTGCTGGAGGGCGTTGCTGTTGCTGAGGTTGTTGCTGTTGTTGTACTTGCTGCAGCTGCGGACCTTCCCCAGCCCAATTTTCACCCTCTAGGGCTTCAAAATCTGGATTTACCACGGCACCAAAAAGAGGTGCATCCAGTGGTCTAACCACGTCAGCCTTACGGGCGTTGTGCGATTGATAATCAGCAAAAATTCGCTTATCGATAACAGCGACACTCTGAATATCTGGCAACTGCGGCAGGTTGGGCAAAAAATGTCGAATCAGCATCATTACAAACCTTGGATAGATCAGAAACCTTTCTCGTGCTGGAGCAGTTATTTGATGAACAAACTCCGCAAAGAATATCTCGGAGTAGCTGAACTTCTTATTATAAACCAATGCGATCAATGACGACTGCATCTTTGACACGATATAATCAAATCCAGCCTTCTTAGGTGCAAAGCACACCATAAAGACATGTGCAAAGTACCTCCATTGGCCTATGAGACCACTCTTCATGTATGACACTTTAGCTATATCCAGGCCATACCACATCCTTAAAAAGGCAGTTTGCCTTACTTCCAATGTGAAGTCAATAGGTCCAGCTTCCCGTTTGACCGTTCCAAGCTGCAACACTCTACGAAGCATATCTGCAGAAAATACAAGGGGCTGCCTGCCAACCCTTGTCCTCAAAACCGTCGGCGTCACTGTACAATCGACTTGCAGGTGATCCCAAAACTGTCTAACATAAGGCAGTACGATTTGCACATTTTGAGAAAGTGCATATGAAACCCTTGAATTTGCTAAGAAATCCACCATTTGTCGAAACGCATGAGCTTCAGGAAGCTCCCGATCTGGCGAAACGACCATATTATGCTTTTGAAAGAAATCTCTTTCCCCCCATATCTGCACGTTAGAGAATAAAATATATTAGAAGTGAATAAATATTAAACTTGATAAAATCTAAATTTGTTTTATTTGGAACTTATGTAAGTTTAAAATCCAACACATATGAATTTCTACAAGTTTGACGTTAAACTTATTCAAACATTTCGATTTTAATAATAAACTCGAATGACATGTTCGAATTTAACTTGAATTCGAGTTTGCTGACAAGTTCGAATTTACTGACAAATTCGAACTATATGAACAAAGTCGAAGTCGGCACTTTCAAACACAAATCCAAGATTTAAACCATATTAGACTTAGAAAATAGCATTCACTAGTCCTAGTGGGTTCTAATCGAAGATATATGTCACTTATTTCAAGTTTCACCGGTTAAACTTTGTGATTTTGAATCACAAAGTTCAAAAACCTTAAAACATCAAATTGAGTCGATTTTTGCTCAAATTGAGTCCTAAACTTCCTAAATCTTGTATAATAATGATGTTTATACCTAGATTTGATTATAGAATCGAACAACAAAGGACAAAACTTTGATGAATAGATGAAAATTCGAAACGGTAAACTCGAAGAAACAAGTTCGAAATCGCTCTGAGCAAGTTCGAAGGATTAGAATTGATGGTAGGTGACAATGAATGTTCACTGTTGACCTTTATATACTAACCACATTCGAATTTGTCTTCAAATTCGAATTTACTGACAATTTCGAATGTTAATTCGACTTTGTCTTAAATTCGAATTTAAATGAAACTTTTGAAAATCTTTGAATAAAATTCAACTTTTTCAACTTTTACAACTTGTTCAACTTTTTTGTGTAACGGAATAAACTTTGCAAAAATTATTTACACTAAGCACAAGATTTTCACGCAATGTTTGTTTATTCAACTAAAAATGCATCCTCAGTAACTTTGACCTTTTTCCTAAATAAAATAAAAATAAAAATGAAATAAAATAAAATAAAATAAGATAAAGTAAAATAAAATAAAGTAAAATAAAATAACATAAAATAAAGTAAAATTTTGAACAAATTTTAAACTTAAACTAATCTACAATACTTTTATATTTACATCCTATACTTAACACTAACAGAATATTTTTGGCGAGAAAGTCAAAGAAAGGTTCAATCAGATAGCGGTGTCAAATACGCACTTTCAGTATTTTACTTTCACATTTAGGAATTTTTGATTCCTTTGTTTGTTTGTCGTGACACACATTTCTAGACGATTGTTGGTATTATTTTCCCTTTAAACATGTTACACTTTGGAATATCCCTTGACCTTTTTATTTATCAATAAATTACCTTACGTGACTCATACTTAGACATACTATTATGATCAATGCATACACACAATGATTATAACTTTTCGGTATTGCAAATTTTCTTTAAAAGGTAAACGTCGGACACAGTTCTGTATTTACATACAACAGAGTGTCTTAGTTTGTCTTAAAGTTTATTTTAAAGCTAGCAATACAGCGGTGACAGGTCTGTACCGACGTACAACAAAGTGACTTATCTTGCTAACTCGAATCAAACCAGAGGCAACAGGTCTGTACTTACGTACAACAGAGTTACTTGTTTTGACTCTCAATTCAGTATCATGATTTTTCTATTCTTTTCTTTTCTTTAAGATGTATCTGATGTTGCTATACATCCTACAGAAAATTTGCATACCTCATTTAGAATCAATGTCTGTATATATATATATATGGATGAGTTCAATGGAGAACCTCTATGCATCGAAAAACTTTGAAGAACCATAATGAGTCGCTTGAAAATCGTAATGCATCACGTGGAAGTCGATGCATCACGCGGGTGTGTATATGTAAATTTTTGGTTTGAATATTGAGGAAGAAGATTGGAAGAATTTGAAGAAGGACAAAAAGACGATATTAAAAAAGTAAATGGGCTAAAACTGCAAACTAGTATAAAGTCTAATGGTATATATTCCTCTGTATTTGGACCGTAAATGTAAAGGAGTAAAGTTTTTGGACCACAACAACATATTGGTTACTAGGGGTGTTCATAACCGGATATCCGAATTTCGGATATCCGAATTTTCGGATAGTGAATTTTACTATCCGAATCCGAATCCGAAATTTCGGATATCCGAAAATCGGATATCCGAAATTTCGGATTCGGATATCGGATTATCCGAATATCCGAAAAAAATATCCGAAAATTCATAAATTTTTAAAATTAAATCAAATATTTAAATATCTAAAATACAAATTCATATATCCAAAAAGATATTAAAAATAAGTATATCACAAATGAAATGTATCCGTAATTATTTTACTCAAAACGATTAAAAATATATAAAAAAAAACTAAAATACATAAAAATATTAGTTAATAAATATATAATATCAAGATAAAACTCAAAAATATACATTAAAATAATAATAACCACTCAATATTATGTAAATAATCAATACTAAAGATATTTAAAAAAAATAAAAAAATATTTTTTTTTGGATTTTCGGATATCGGATTATCCGAATATCCGAAAATTTGGAATTCTACTATCTGAATCCGAATCCGAAATTTCGGATATCCGAAAATCCGGATATCCGAAATTTCGGATAGTTTCGGATCGGATTTTCAGATTTTTATTTCGGATGTCCGGATTCGGATTTTTATGAACACCCCTATTGGTTAGTACTTGAGGGACAAAATTTTTAAAGCTTTTTGTGTTAACTAAGCTTGCAATTTGACAAAATTAACATTTCAAGAGGTAGTCATTCAAATTCATCACTCATCATATGCTTCAAAGTTCACAAATTCAATTAATGCAAATAACATGACCCCATCATTCCTTCGATAAAACGTAGTTCAAATTGATTTAAATACTTACAATTTATTGAATTTATTATGAAAAAAAAAAAATTATCATGTTTTTACGTTTTCGTCCCTTTATGTTATTTTTCTCCAGAAAAATCATCAAGTTAATTTTTTTTCTTTTGGTTTAGTGAAATTTGGCTATTAGAATTCGGTTATTCAGTTTTTAAAAAACCCGATTTACAATTTATAACTGGTCTCTAATAATCAAATTTTACAAAACTAGAAAAAGAATTACAAGGATTTTCTGGAAAAAAAAAAATTTAATATTGTGTGACGAAAACACAAAAATCGTAGATCATGTGGGCTTTTTTCATAGCAAACCTTAATTTATTTATAATAAATCTATGTTTTAAAAAAGTAAAAATCTAAGCCGACGATGACATTAATGCTTAGTTTTAAAACTTGAGCACGATCGAGCCTTAGTTTTGAAACTCGAGCTCGACTCGATACTATCGAGTTTGGCTCGGCTCGGCTCGATTAAATTCGGGATAAAAAAATCGAAATATAAATGCAAAAGATTCAATTTAATTTTATCCCAACAACAAGCTAAAAAGGTAAATATATAATAATGTAAGTTTATAGGATTATATGGCTTGATTTAAATAACAGTGATAAAAATATAATATTACAAAGTAGAAAGGTAAAAATGTAAACATGTCAACTTAAGCTCGATTAGGCTGGCAAGTCTATTGAGCAGGTCATTTAGTACTCGAGCTCGACTACTTCTTGAGTAGCTCGAGCTTGACTCGATTAACTGCGAGTCAATTTCGAGTTTTTTACAAGTCAATCCCGAGTAGCTCACGAGTTGTCTCGTCTCGTTTACACACCTACTAGTTGGGTTAATTTATCATCGTCAGAATCATTTTCATTAAGCAGTCAGACATACAGTTGCCTAAATATTTATTTTATATATAATATATAATTGTTTTGTTGTAGTTACAAAAATTATAAATCTTATATCAGTAATCTTTGAACAAACTATATGAATTTAAAACTTTATTGGAAGCTCTGCCGAGTATAACGAACATATGAATGGTCAACAAAGACCTATGGTCCCTGGCACCAGTAAGAGCAAAACAGTAGCCATGTAGAGAGATCTCAAACTCTTAGAGGCGTCAGCCATCGATGAGAGTCTGGAGCTATGGGTGGTCATGGATGGTTAATCGAACCGAAATTGCATTTCGGATGGTTAACCGGAGATACCGGTTCGGAGAATTCATGAACCTAAACCTATTTTTTTCGGTTTGGTTATTCGGTTAACCAATTAACCATTTTTAATTAATAAATTAAATTTCAAATTAAAAAATTCCAACACATAGTTTCTAAAAAATTTCAAATGCCAAAGATAATAATAGCGATGAACAAAACTATAAATTATCTATATAATATCTTTAAAAGATTAAATATTATCTTTAAAAATCTAATAGAAACAAGAAAAGTAGTTTATAATCTTTATAAATTAAAGGGTAAATTGTTCTAGTATAGTTTATATAGTTTTGGATTTAACAATTAATGTAAACTAATAAATGTAAGTTAAAATGTTAAATTATTGTTAGGATAAATGCTAATATTTATTATTAGCGTAATAATAGTCTATGGGCCTCTTTATGCTATTGGGTTTTATCAGGCTTTTAGGGTTTTAGTTTAGCTTATATATAGAGATAACCTTTATGTTTTCATTCATTGTATTGTAGTCTTTCTTTGTTTTGTATAATAAACTCTTTAATCGTTCGGTACTATGTTTGTCATCATGGTATCAAGAGCCATCGACACGCGTTTGAAATTTCATTAAAGGTTTTTTCTCGTATTCGTAAAGGATTTTGGTCTGCGCAGCTGTGGGAAAAACAGCGTTTTGGATTCGTTCACCATTGGATCGTCGCGATTTTTGGTGTGTAGGTTCGCAACATATGTCTCACCACTCTGACCGTTGGGATTGCGGATTCGATCTTTCTATGTGTAGATAATCATCTTCGAATGTGGCTGTTCTGTTAGAAAATTCTCAGCCAGATTTTCATTGCAGTGAAAGAAAACGACGTTATTGCTTCGTCCACCGTTGGATCGTCACGAGTTTTGGTGAGTAGCTTCGCAACACATATTTATCCACTTTTACCGTTGGGATTTTCAATTGAAGTTCTCTATCTTGATTTATTAGTTGTCGAATTTGGTTATTTTGTTTTTGCACATTCGGCCAGATTTGAGTTGTTGTGGGAAAAACAACCCTATAGATTGTTACACCGTTGGATCGTTGTGATATTTGTACTGTAGGTCTAGACCACATTGATCTACTCTTCAACCGTTGGGATCGTTGATTAACAGCTTTTAAGGAGCCTTATTGTTCATCGAAGTTGTCTAGTTAGGCAAATTAGAACAACGTTGACAAAATTGAAATTGCACATTCGTGCACCGTTGGATCGTTGCGATTGTTTTGGCGGTAGGTTTTCAACTCATTGATATTCGATCTGACCGTTGGGATCCTTGAGTTGATTTTATTACTAAGGGTTATTGCAAGTTGTAGTAGGCTTTGGAGCATTGATTTTACTACTAAGGGTTATTTCAAGCTTGTGTTAGGGTTGGAGGTTAAAATTGTTTAGATATTTGGTTGGTATTAAGGCTTTTTTTGTGGATATTTTTGCCACTCTTTGTCGGTTCATTGCCTTCGTTGATTACAGATAAGGATTTTGCTTGCAGTTTATCGTTAATGGTTTGTTGATTGGGCTAAGGTTTTTTTATTGTGGTTTAAGTTGAAGTTACAATGGTTGGATTGGATCATTTGGTTATTGAGCAGTTCAAATGTTTCATGCATTGTCATACATAAAAGTACCTCTTGTTCTTTTGCACCTTTTGATCTTATTCACTCTGATGTATGAGGACCCTCTCCTGTTTCTTCTAAAGGAGGTTCCAAATATTATGTCTCATTCATTGATGACTATACTCGATATACTTGGGTCTATCTTATGAAACACAGATCTAATTTCTTTTCTATTTATAGTGAGTTTCGATCTCTTGTTAAAACCCAACACTCTGTTGTCATCAAATGTTTTAAATGTGATTTAGGAGGAGAATATACATCTAATGACTTCACACAGTTACTTGCATCCGATGGGACATTGTACCAAACTTCGTGTACTTCTCCATTAGGTTTGTCTTCAGCTAATAATTTAAGTATTCCTACATCCTTATGGATATAAGATTCTGGTGCATCTCATCATATCTCTCCACATTTGTCTTCATTTATTTCTCTATCTCCTGGTTCACCTATATCTATTATGTCTGCTAATGGAACTCCTATGCCATTGGAAGGTGTTGGTTCTGTTGTCACACCTCATGTGTCACTTTTTTTAAAGTTAATAGTTAGATTTTCAAAATATTCTCTAAGATTGATCGGGTCAACGAAACGAGTAGCCAACACAAAATTAACAAATAACAAGATTTTTATAATTACAAAAGTACGTAGTACAATACTATCTCTCAACTCACTAGTACGAAAATGGGTTTTGGTCACACATGCTCGAAATCGAATCGTCACACATTAGAATATTTGTGTGACTAAAGATACAAAACTAAAATTCACGTCATTCTTTTAGTCACATCTGAACTCCAATCGTGTTACCAATCTAAAATGTATTGCCACACATTCGAACATTTATGTGACTAAAGGTATCTGGTGTTTTTTTTCGCTGATTAAGTTCGAAGCATTAGTCACGTTACACACATAAAATGTGACAAAACGACGTCACACAGTTGAACTGTGTGACCAAATGCCAGTATATGGTCACATGAAGTAATTTTTTATGTGACTAAATGATGAACTCGAGTTTGTCACACACGATTTTAGTGTAGCCAAAAGCACATACTATATGGTCACATAAGTTATTATGTGTGGCTAAAGTGTAGTGTTTGTTCGAATGTAAAAATCTAATACGTATTAGTAACATTGAGTGCCATTTCTTGTGACTAAATCATATGCCACTATATGGTCACTTGAATAATTTTTTAGGTGACCAAATCATATTCCAGTATATGGTCTCATGAAGTAATTGTATGGGTGACTAAATCATATTCCAGTATATGCTCACATGAAGTAATTTGTTATGTGACTAAATGATGAACTCATGTTTGTCACACACGATTTTAGTGGAGCCAAAAGCACATACTATATGGTCACATAAGCTATTAAGTGTGGCTAAAGTGTAGTGTATGTTAGAATGTAAAAATCTAATACGTATTAGTCACATTGAGTGCCATTTTGTGTGACTAAATCATATGCCACTATATGGTCACTTGAATAATTTTTTGGGTGACCAAATCATATTCCAGTATATGGTCACATGAAGTAATTGTATGTGTGACTAAATCATATTCCCGTATATGGTCACATGAAGTAATTTGTAATGTGACTAAATGATGAACTTGGCACACACTATTTTAGTGTAGCCAAAAGCACATACCATATGGTCACATAAGTTATTATGTGTGGCTAAAATGTAGTGTGTGTTCGAATGTAAAAATCTAATACGTATTAGTCACATTGAGTGCCATTTTTGTGACTAAATCATATGCCGCTATATGGTCACTTGAATAATTTTTTGGTGACCAAATTATATTCCAGTATATGGTCACATAAAGTAATTGTATGTGTGACTAAATCGTATTCCAGTATATGGTTACATGAAGTAATTTGTTATGTGACTAAATGATGAAATCGAGTTTGTCACACACGATTTAAGTGCAGCCAAAAGCACATACCATATTGTCAAATAAGCTATTAAGTGTGGCTAAAGTGTAGAGTATGTTAGAATGTAAAAATCTAATACGTATTAGTCACATTGAGTGCCATTTTGTGTGACTAAATCATATGCCACTATATGGTCACTTGAATAATTTTTTGGGTGACCAAATCATATTCCAGTATATGGTCACATGAAGTAATTGTATGTGTGACTATATCATATTTCCGTATATGGTCACATGTAGGTAATTTGTTATGTGACTAAATGATGAACTCGAGTTTGTCACACACTATTTTAGTGTAGCCAAAAACACATACTATGTTCACATAAGTTATTATGTGTGGCTAAAGTGTAGTGTGTGTTCGAATGTAAAAATCTAATACGTATTAGTCACATTGAGTGCCATTTTTTGTGACTAAATTAAATGCCACGATATGGTCACCTGAATAATTTTTTTGGTGACCAAATCATATTCCAGTATAGGTCACATGAAGTAATTGTATGTGTGACTAAATCATATTCCAGTATATGGTCACATGAAGTAATTTGTTATGTGACTAAATGATAAACTCGACTTTGTCGCACATAATTTTAGTGTAGCCAAACACATACCATATGGTCAAATAAGTTAGTATGTGTGACTAAAGTGTAGTGTGTGTTAGAATGTCAAAATATAAATGTTAGGATATGAATTAATCAAGTAATTTTATAAACTTAGGTTATATATATTCAATTCAATTCCATTCCATTCCATGTATAATAAAACTTAGGTTAAAATTAATAAACTAATTTTATAAACTTAGTTTATAAAACAATTAGCTGCATGACAAAATGTACTAACAGCTTGAGATATTGAACTAACAGTTCCAAATTTGCGAAAACAGAATTTCTCAATTTAACTCAAGTGAATAATAAAACGTATGGTAAAATTAATCAAGTAATTTAATAAACTTTTGTTATAAAACACTCAACAGCTTTAAAAAAATGGACTAACGGCTTAAGAAATTGAACAGTTCTAGATCTGCACTAACAGGATTTCTCAATTTAACTTTAGTGAATAATAAAAGTTAGGCTAAAATCAATCAAGTAATTTTATAAACTTAGTTATATACAATCAATTCAATTCCATGATTAATAAAACTAAATCATAATATATGCCACTATATGGTCACTTGAATAATTTCTTGGGTGACCAAATCATATTCCACTATATGGTCACATGAAGTAATTTTATGTGTGACTAAATCATATTCTAGTATATGGTCACATGAATTAATTTGTTATGTGACTAAATCATGAACTCGAGTTTGTCACACACGATTTCATTGTAGCCAAAAGCAGATACTATATGGTCACATAATGGTTTGTGTGACTAAATCATATTCCACTACAATAATTTACTGCACCATAAAATAGAATTTTGAAGTCACATAGAAATTAAGGTACCTACAGATAATCATTCCATAAATTAATTAATTAAAAGGTAATTTACAAGACATGGTTCCAGCGCACGACATGGTTCGATCACTTGGATTTTCGTATAATAATACCTTCACAGTTGCTTCGATAATAATCATCTCTTGATTCAGTACCCAAGTCAAGTTCATCCACACGTGGCAAATTGTTATCATTGTGCGGGTGAATGACGGTGATAAATTCCCCATCGATTTCATCATATATATCTCTGTAATTCTTTGGAGGTGTGTTGAAGACGATAGACAACTTTTTATTGTTCTGGTCTTTCACATAAAACACTTGTTGTGCTTGTGAGGCTAATATGAACGGATCAAGCTTGTGGCCTAAAGTAGTCAGGTCAACCAATGTATAACCAAGCTTACGATCACGTTCGACCGCACCAGCCTGATGGTTAACCCAATCACATTTGAAAAGAGGGAGTTGCCTGAAACGATAATCTAGTACCCATATTTCTTGCAAAATGTCATAATACAATTTGCGTATTGTGGTTGCTACTCCTTTGGATATGTGCATATCGTCTGTCACAACACTAACCTCACTGTTTCAGTAAACGCTGTCGTCATTACATTTAGTACGAAATGTGTTGGGAAATATTCTAAGTATGTCAAGCTGTTAGTTAGATTTCTCAAACTGTTAGTAGTATTTCTGTGTAATTACAAAGTTCAAGCTGCTATTTAAATAAGTCTGAGCTGCTAGTTCAAAAGTTCAACCTGCCAGAGGTAAAAGTTCAAGCTGCTCAACAGATTAACAACAGAAAGTGCTGAAATTCAGGAAGTGATATATATTTCAAGATTTGAATATCTTCCAAGCATATCTACTACCAGAGAAATTAGAGTTCTTCAAGGAAACAAATCAGAATGCTTTATATATAGATAGACTAGGTCTTTCTATTGTAAGTACGTACGTGAAATTTTTGTAATTATGTGCTTCATTGTAATTGCTTTCTGATAAAGTTTCTCAAGCCTCTAAGGTTGTAAAACCCTAAGAACAGCCTGTGTTCTTCGTCTAATCAAACAGATTAGAGGTGATTGTAATCAGTGATTTTGGCAATATAAAGGATTTGATTTTAGTTATATTTATCTGTTATTTATTCTGAAAGTTTTCTTAAAACAATTAAGTGTTATTCCACAAACTTCTTAATTGGACTTTGAATCAATACAAGGTTATTGGTTTACACTCTGATTTATTAAAACCAGTTAATCTTAGGTGATTTTGATCTTGACAAGTGGTATCAGAGCCACAGGTTTTTGTTTGTTATTCTTTGTTTTCAAAGTAAGAAACTTTATTTGTTTTTAAAAATTTATTTTTTTGCAATGGAGTTTGATAATAGCAGTAGTAGATCTAGGCAAGGACTCAAAGTGCCTATGCTCAAACCCACTGAGTTTGAGATGTGGAAACTCAGGATTCAACAGCACATTTAATTTATTGATTATGCCATATGGGAAGCTGTTGAAAATCCTCCTGCAGTTGAACCTGAACTAAATGCTGAGGGCAAACCTATAAAAACACCTCCAAAAACT
Source organism: Centrapalus pauciflorus (assembly GCA_020465985.1). NCBI lineage: Eukaryota > Viridiplantae > Streptophyta > Magnoliopsida > Asterales > Asteraceae > Centrapalus > Centrapalus pauciflorus. The sequence continues at coordinate 599,758 of JAANYP010000559.1, forward strand.
GAAATTGAAAGAAAGGTTAGAATGAATGAAGTAAAAGCTCTTACTCTTTTACAAATAGTCATCCCTAATGCTTATCAACATCTGATTAAAAAGTTCTATACTGCTCATTCTCTTTGGATTGCTTTAGAGAAAAGATTTGCTAGCAATGCTAGCACCAAAAAAATCAAAAGGATCTTTTAAAACAGCAGTATGAAAACTTAATCGGTGGCAAGAATGAAAACCTTACTCGGATTTTTGATAGGTTTAATAAGCTAATAGGTGAATTGGAGAGTGCTAAAGTCAGCCTGAATCAAGATGAAGTAAACTATAAATTCCTCAGATCTCTTGGTGAAGAATGGACAGTTTATGATGCCTAATAGAGAACCAAAGACACTCTAGATGAAATAGAGTTGGATGATCTTTACAACAGCCCGAGTGTGTTTGAATCTGAGATTGAAAATAAAAAGAAATTCTTTTCTTACAATCACAACACTGCTCTGTTGTCATCAGCATTAACTGATAAATCAAACTGTTGTGATTCTTTTCCAGGTGCTGATGGTAACTCTTCTGAAGTTCATTATGAAGCATTTGTTGCAAGTGATGGACTGTTTGCTCTAAATGCTGAAGATCTGGAACAAATCCATCTAGATGATTTAGAAGAGATGGACTTAAGGTGGCAGCATTCTATGTTGACTATGAGGGCCAAAAGATTTCTGAAAAGAACTGGCAGACCAAACTTTCAAGCCAGAACAGAAGACAAACCAACATTTGATAAATCAAAGGTTGAATGCTTTAAATGCCACAAGCTTGGCCACTTTGCTAGAGAATGCAGATCCCAAAGTCAACAGCCACCAAGACCCTAGCAAACCAATCAAACTTCATCCTCACAAGCTCTTGTCTCTCAAATAGACAATGTGTTTGACTGGAGTGATCAGACAGAAGAGGAGTTTCAAAATCAAGCTCTTATGGCAGAAACATCCACTGTCACATCCACTGAACTACCATCTGAGGTAAATGCTAAACTCTATTCTCAAACATGCAAAAATATGGTTAAAAAGTACAGAGATCATAATGAGAGCATGTGCAAAACTCTAGCTAAGATGGAAGAGAGGAGATATGAGTATATGCATGCTATAGAAGATCTTGAAAAACAGATCAGTGACTATAAGGATAATGAGATTTAGATGGGACATGATAGAACATATCATGAGTGGGAGAAAAAGGAACCGAATAAGAAAATAGAGACCCTAAATAAGAAACTAGATGAGGCTGAAAAGAAGGTGTTAGAAGCAAACAAGAAAATAGAATCTATTAATATTGATTTAGGTAGCTTCAAGCTGGCAAATCAAAAGCTAGAACACCTAATGGAGGTCCAATTTAAAGATAGGGCAAAATCTCAACTCAATCCCAAGGAAGGTATATGATACAAAGCTACTCCACCCCCATATTACAACAAATACATTCATCCCATGAGTGAAGTTGCTGATAGGCTTGTGAATGAACCATTAGATGAGACAATGAAAACTGTAGATCCTATCCTTGAAGACAGGCCTGAATTTAAAGAAGAACTGATTCCAAATGAAGGCTGTGAGTATAAAGAAGTTGAGAGCAACTCCAAAACAATGAGTGCACCTATAAACCTCCTACTTCCAGTTTCATCAAAACCCACAGTGTGAAAGGGAAAGAGAAGATGAGTGTATGTAATAATGCTCCACATGTTTCTGTATCTTCTAACTGTAACATTGCATCTTCCTCAAAAACTAGTAAAAGGAATAAGACTGTTCCAATATGCACATGCCAAAAGCATGGTGTCAAAAAGTTTCCCACACAGCAGCAGGTGAGGGGAAATCAAAGGAACAAGAATCAATTATGGTCCCACAAAACTGGTTCTACAATCAAAACAGTCAAAATATGTTTCCATTGTGGCAGGAAAAATCATTTGGCCAGGCATTGTTTATATAAACCATCTGTTACAAAACAGATTGTGGTTCAAAAACAGGTGATTGTTCAAAACTTAAAAATTTCAAAGGCCAAAACACCTGTCACACCAGTTCCAAAGAAGACAGTTGATCACAGATTCTTAAAAGTCAACAAAAGACAGCCTACACACCAAAAATAAGTTCAAACTGCTGATGCAAGTGTTGAGACTGTTAAGTCAAAAGTTGGAACTGGTAGTGCAAATTCTGAAGCTGTTAGCACTAAAAACCAAGTTCAAACTGCTAAGTCTAAAACTGGAACTGGTAGTGGATCTTCTGAGACTGTTAATGAAAAGGTTGGAAAGAACACCTGGATACCTCATGTCATAACTAAATACTCTTCACAAAATCCACCAGTGGATCTCACTAAGTTTAAAAAGACACAAACAGTGTTTAGTTATGTGAATGCACAAGGACAACCCAAAACCAATTTGGTTTGGGTTTACTCCACTACTAACTAAGCTTTTTCTGTGCAGGGCAACCTCAGGATCCAACATAAGACAAGATGGCATACGGACAGTGGATGCTCTAGGCACATGAAAGGCAATTCTGAATGCTTGTAAAACTTCAAAAGCTTTGAAGGAGGGTTTGTTGCATTTGGAGGCAATTCCAAGGGAGGTAAGGTTGGTAAAGGTACTGTCAAAGCAGGCAACATGTTATTCAACGATGTTTTGTATGTTGAACAACTGAAGTACAATTTACTAAGTGTGTCTCAAATCTGTGATAAACAAAATATTGTTTTGTTCACAGACTCTGAGTGCATTGTTCTTTCAAAAGATTTTAAAATCCCTGAAAAGCTTGTTTTACTTAGAACACCAAGAAAGGACAATGTCTACTATTTGGACAAAGATCTTTTATCCAAATCAAATACTTTAAGCTGTTTGATATCCAAAGCATCATCAAATGAGTCTGATCTTTGGCACAGAAGGATGTGTGACATGAACTTCAAGTCTATGAATGTTTTAGTCAAAAAGAATTTGGTAAGAGGTTTACCACAAAAGGAGATCATATGTGATGATCATTGTGTAGCATGTCTCAAAGGCAAGCAACACAAAACTTCTCATAAGGCCATAGAAGTAAATTCAATCTCATCTGCTCTTCATCTTATTCATATAGATCTTTTTGGTCCAACATCTGTTTTGAGTTTGAATAAAAGAGCTTACTGTTTACTCATTGTTGATGATTTCACCAGATTTACATGGGTTTACTTTCTTAGGACTAAGGATGAAACTGCTGAGCTAGTCAAATCCTTTATGTACTAAATAGGGTTCAAATAGTTCAGTCACAAGGGAAAACTCCATATGAGTTATTCCATCACAGGATTCCCTTAGTAGCCTTTCTAAAACCTTTTGGTTGTTCATGCACTATTCTTCATACTAAATCACTTAGGAAAGTTTGAAAGTAAGGCTGTAGAAGGTTTCTTTGTAGGTTACTATATTCAAAGCAAAGCTTATAGGGTGTATAATAGTGTGTCTAAAACCATTGAAGAAAGTGCCAATGTTGAGTTTAATGAAAATACTGCAAATATCAAAGGCACTGGTCCTGATTGGTTGTTTGATTTAGATTCACTAACAAATTCTCTGAGCTTTGTTGAGTATACTGCAGGAACTGCTGAAAACAGTGTTGAAACTGTCAGCCCAATTTCTCATGCTGATAACACAAATATTCAAGCTGTTGGCAAAAAGTTTCCAACAATTGTAGTTTCTACTACATGGGATGAGTATACTGTACTGCCACTCCTATGTTGTGACCCACCAGGGGTCCTGGTTGTTCACCAAGACACAAATACAGAGTGTGAAGTGCAAATCCCAAGCCCTAAAGTAACAGCTCCATCCAATAGTGAAACAGTCCGATCTTCTGATCAAACTGTTACTAGAACAGAATCCTCAAGTGGTGCTGAAGGTGATGATACAAACCTGGGAACATCATTTCAGAAAAAAAAAGAACCCACACTCAGGGTTCACAAGTATCATCCTCTCAACCAGATAATGGGAGACCCACGCACTCCTGTGCAGACAAGGACAATGGTTCATAAGGAGTCCACTGATGCTGAATCAGCAGTTCCTGAATTCAGTCTAGCTGCCTTTGAACAAGAATGCTTCATGTCACAATTGGAGCCAAAGAAGGCATTTCTGAGGCTCTGAAAGATCCATCTTGGATTGAAGCAATGCAAGAAGAACTTTTGCAATTCAAGATTCAGAATGTATGGACTCTAGTTGACTTGCCTAAAGGTAAGAGGACAATTGGTACAAGATGGGTTTTCAGAAACAAGAAGGATGAGAGAGGTGTGGTGATCAAGAACAAAGAAAGGTTGGTAGCTCAAGGATATACTCAAGAAGAAGGAATATTATGATGATGTCTTTGCTCCAGTTGCAAGGATAGAAGCCATCAGATTGTTCCTAGCTTATGCCAGCTTCAAAGGGTTCAAAGTGTACCAAATGGATGCGAAATCTGCATTCTTGTATGGTACAATTGAAGAAGAGGTTTATGTATGTCAACCCCCTGGATTTGAGGACTATAAGTATCCAGACAGAGTCTACAAGTTAGACAAAGCCCTCTATGGACTCCACCAAGCCCCAAGAGCATGGTATGACACTTTGTCTTCATATCTTATACACTATCGATTCAAGAGAGGTACTCTGGACAAGACATTATTCACAAAGTCCATCAAATCAGAGATTCTTCTTGTTCAGATCTATGTTGATGATATCATCTTTGGATCAACAAATGACATTCTGTGCAAGGAGTTTGAAACCTTGATGCACAAGAAGTTTCAAATGCGTTCAATGGGAGAACTAACTCTCTTTCTAGGATTGCAGGTCAAGCGAAAACCAACTGGACTTTTTATAAGTCAATCAAAGTATGTGAATGACATCCTGGAAAAGTTTGGATACAAGGACACCAAAGTGGCCAGCACACCAATGGACACTCACAAGCAGCTTGATGTAGATAAAGAAGGAGTGGATGTGGATATTCACTTATACAAATCCTTGATAGGTTCACTAATGTATCTCACATCTTCTAGACCTAATATAATGTTTGTTGTTTGTGTTTGTGCCAGGTTTCAATGTGCTCCAAAGGACTCATATTTGTTTGCTGTTAAGAGAATCTTTAGATATCTCAAGGGCCAACCAAAATTGGGATTATGGTATCCCAAGGACTCTCCTCTTGAACTAACAGCCTATTCTGACAGTGACTATGGAGGTTGCAACATAGACAGAAAATCCACAACCGGTGGATGTCAATATCTAGGAGCAAGACTGATCTCTTGGCAGTGCAAAAAGTAGACCACTGTTTCCACTTCATCTACTGAAGCAGAATATGTTGTAGCTGCCAGCTGCTGTTCCCAAGTAATGTGGATTTAGAACCAACTGAGAGATTATGGTATGAACTTTCTACCTACTCTTATTTATATTGACAATTCAAGTGCAATAAGCATTGTACAAAATCCAGTGAAATTTCCCAAAACCAAGCACATAGACATTAGATTTCATTTTATAAGGGACTGTAATGAGAAGAAATTAATCCAAGTTACCAAAATTCATACAGGATCAGTTAGCTGATCTATTTACAAAACCATTTGATGTAGGAAGATTCACCTTTCTAGTATCAAATATTGGTATGGTAAATATGGATTAATTTGTTCTTCATTATTCTCCCTTATTTCATGAGGAAAATACTTATTCGATGTGCTTAGTTAAGGGGGAGACACTGTTTCATTAAAAGATGCTTAATTTTCAACTAACAGCTTGAGACTATTCTCAAGCTGTTAGTTCATTTTCTCGGACTGTTAGTTGTTTCACATGGTCTGTCAAAGTGTGCAGGGTAATTCAGTAATTCTTCATAAGATTGTGCGCGGGACTAGATATTTTTTAAAAACCAAAACCTTTAAAGTCCCAGTTCAGTTCGATTGAAACTACCAGTTGCAAAAATATCTTCCACGATCTTTTCATCTTCTCTCTGAGCGATTTACACACAGGCGTTCCAAACCCTAAATCACTGTCTTGATTTCCAATGGTGTTTGTCAAACAACATAACTACCTACCCTACTCTCTCAAACATGCTGAACTGCAACCATTCCATGACATGATGGACTTTCTTCGTGGTTCCCATATCCATCATGCTCTCACTATTAATCCCACCATATACGTCGCCCATATAGAGCAATTCTGGAAATCAGCCACTGTCAATACCTCTAATAGAGTCACCTCTTTTGTATCCAACATTGATTGTAATCCCATCACCATCACTGAGGAGTCTATAAGCCAATATATGCATCTTCAAGATGCCACAGGTATAACTGATCTACCCCTTACTGCTTTACATGAAGGACTTTTTGCTATTGGATATAGGGGCCCTACTGATTCTTTTACCTTCTTCAAAGCACATTTTGCCCCTAAATGGAAATATCTTATGCATATTATTCAACAGTGCATAAGCCCTAAAAGAACTGCTTGGTCTGAATTTTCTTCGAATATTGCCAATGCCTTAGTGTGCTTATCAACAGGCCAATAGTTCAATTTTTCAAACATGATTTTTCAAGGGATGTTAAGGCATCATGCCCTAAAGAATGGGAAATTTTTTATGTATCCACGGTTTTTGGCAGAAATAATTGCAAAGTCTTGCAATAATTTTAAAATACATAAAAGGATACATGTTTCTCATAGGCACTCTTTACCTTCTATCAAAAGGCTTTTGAAACCAAGTGCTAATTTTCACAATGTGGATGTCCCATTGCCTTCTGCAATGCAAGACATCAATCCAAGAAACAGAGGAGAGGGTCCTGAGCAGGCTCAGCCATCCATTACTGCTTCACCCCCAGGACCCCAACCCACTCCTCATGATACAAACACTTCCTCTACTCCTTCTATTATACATACCTCCCCAGCCTCATCACTGCAAATGTATAAAAGACAAAGGGTTGTAGGAGCTCCTTCCTCCTCAGTCCAACTACCAAAGCCAAATAGCCCTGTGCAGGGGGACACTCCTGCACAGAATATCGAAAGGGAACCCATTGAGGACACTCCCACCCTCAATTTGGAGGTGGACATCCCATCAGAGGATGTTCATATGGGTTTTGTGGCTGGTACTACTAATGTCTCTACACAAGAGGCACATGACAGTATCAACATACCTAAGACCACACCCATGACAACAGAGGGTGTGCAAGCACCTTCTGGAAGTCCCCAGTACCAAGAACAAAGGGTCCCAAATGTTTCTACTTCTGTAATTCATGTCAGTGATAGATTTCAAATACTACTATCATTTGAAGATCTTGAGGCTAGTCTGCAACTAATGGCTTTAACGGATCAACAGTTGAAACCTGTTGTAGCTATTTTGGAACATTACAAGTCCATTATTGCTGCACAGGGAGCTCAAATCACAGCTTTGCAACATTTAACAGCAGCCCAAAAACAAAGACTGGATCAGTTTCACCTTGGGTTCACTCTTTGTGGTAACAAGATCATACAGCTTGAGAAGTTAGTTCGATCCCTGCTTGCAAAGGTTTTTGGTCCCCCTAGCCAAACCAATGCATCCAAAAAGGGGGAGAATCAGGAGATCCCTCATCCAGTCCAAACAACATCAACTTCTCCCCCAACAACTTCAGTTTCTAGGCTAATAGTCCTAACATCTTCTCAAGCTGTTAGTCTAGAAACTCAAGCTGCTCCCACCAGGACAAGTGGAGTTGTCATCCGAGAAGGTTCTCAACCTCCTGTCACAACAGTCCATCCCACAACATCAGCTTCCAAAGACAAGGGCAAGGGAATTCTGATTGAGTCTCCAAAGATCAAATTCACTTCTAAAGAAGCCCAAGTTGCCCATGATGCTGAACTGGCAAGGAAATTAGCAGAAGAACAAGATGAGATCTTAGACCAGCAAACCCATGAACCAATGAGAGATGATAAAATCTTAGGTGATTATCTAAGAGGGTTTGTGGTCAAGGAAAATCAAAAGAAGAGGAAAAGGCCAACAGGGCCTTCAAAGGCAGAACATAGAAGATTTCTGATAAATTTCTCTGCTACAGCTGGATTATCAAAAGTAATTGCTCAGTTATGGTCAACTGAAAAGCTTCAGGCTTTATATGACAAAGAAAAGGAGAAAGAAAAAGCATCCACAGCCTCCCAACAAGTCCAAGGTCCACAAGAACCAGTTCCAACTGTTGCAAATAATCCTCCTTCTGAAGCCATTCAACAAGCAAAGTTTGATCAGGTTAAGAGAGTGCTGTTTGAACAACAGTTACAAAAGGCGATGGAAATTGAAAAGGTCCTGGATCGTATTACTTCTCTAAACCTTCTATTACTTACTGGTATGCTAAGTCAATGGATGACATTGACTTAGGATATCATTTTGTAATCAAAAGAGAGGCTGGTCCAGAGGAAGAATATTAAAGTCTAATCCATCTGGTACAGAGACTGACTAGAGATGAGCTGACACAAATGCATCAAAAGAGAGGCTGGTCCAGAGGAAGAATATTAGAGCGAGTCATCTAGGTCTCAATGTGTTTGGGTTCAACGAAATTTGAAAGATCTTAAAAGCATTTTTGACCCAGAGTCTACCAGAGTAGATATAGAAGCTGCCAAGGATATGAAGATTGTACAGGTTGATTTATATGCCAAATCAATGACATATAGACTCAAGCTTGCCGACGGATCCAACAGGTTCTACAATTTTGAATTTCTCAATCTGCCAAAGGCATGGCTACTCCAAATTAGCTCTATGAAGATTAATTGTGATAAAGAGGAGTTGATGAGATATTTCATAAAAGCTATAGGGCAGAAACTTTCACAGTTGTAAGTTTTTGGATGCCTTAGTTTGTATATAACCGTTTTACTTTGTTTTATTTCCTTATTTGTATAGAAACTTAAAGTCTTGTGTAAAGAATTGAAGTTAGGGGGAGATTGTTGGGAAATATTCTAAGTATGTCAAGCTGTTAGTTAGTAGTATTTCTGTGTAATTACAAAGTTCAAGCTGCTAGTTAAATAAGTTCGAGCTGCTAGTTCAAAAGTTCAAGCTGTCAGAGTTAAAAGTTCAAGCTGCTCAACAGATTAACAGAAAGTGCTGAAATTCAAGAAGTGATATATATTTCAAGATTTTAATATCTTCCAAGCATATCTACTACCAGAGAAATCATAGTTCTTCGAAGAAACAAATCAGAAGGCTATACACACACACACACACACACACACACACATATATATATATATATATATATATATATATATATATATATATATATATATATATATAGACTATGTCTTTCTATTGTACGTACGTACGTGAAAGTTTTGTAATTCTGTGCTTCATTGTAATTGCTTTCTGATAAAGTTTCTCAAGCCCCTAAGGTTGTAAAACCCTAAGAACAGTCTGTGTTCTTCGTCTAATCAAACAGATTAGAGGTGATTATAATCAGTGATTTTGGCAATATAAAGGATTTGATTTTAGTTATATTTATATGTTATTTATTCTGAAAGTTTTCTTAAAACAATTAAGTGTTATTCCACAAACTTCTTAATTGGACTTTGATTCAATACAAGGTTATTGGTTTACACTCTGATTTATTAAAACCAGTTAATCATAGGTGATTTTGATCTTGACAAAACGTATACCCGTTGATGTTATATGCAATGTGTTTCAGTATGGTGGTGCGTGGTCCATGTGAAATCCACCTTACGGATTCTGAAACACTTTCTTTGGAGATCGCTAATTCTCTCTCAACCTGAATATTATATCATTACAATTACATATATGAGCTTCAAATTGAAGGAACAAATGCAAACAGTTACAAAAAATAATTAATTACCTCTAGTTTTAACCAGGTAACAAAAGTTTTATTGTGCTGATCCTCAAGGAATGCTTTTCGCTTACCGGCGTTTTTTGTTTCCAAAATCTGTTTGTGTTGCCTGAAAGAAGCTGTTAATTTGTGGTCAATTAATGTGTTTGATGCAAGATTTTAAGTAATTAACGAAATAGACATGTGTTAGTAATACTTACTCGATATACGGTTCAATTTCATTTGTATTGTGTATTACGTACAAATGTGCTATCCCAAGTAGTTTTGCAGAAACTTCATTTGACTTGCCGGCCGACAGTGACTTTCCGTGTTCATTTATTTCATCACTTTCATGTGTATCACCTAGGATACCAATAGTTTTCATGGACTTTTTATAGTCGCCGAAAAACTCTATTGTTTCTTCTGCTATAGTCACCTCAGCAATGCATCCCTCTGGTTTATTTCTGTTTCACACATGTCCTTTAATAACCTTCATACAGCGTTCGAAGGGATACATCCAACGAAAGCATACCTGACCACATAATTTTACGTCCCTAGTTAAGTGCACATTCAAATGGACCATAATATCAAAAAATGAGGGAGGAAAGAACTTTTCGAGTAGGCAGAGTGTGACAGAAAGTTCTTCTTGCATCTTATCTAGTTCATCTAACACGATTTCTTTGCTACATATCGATTTAAGAAAAACCAAACATGATGATAGCATATCGTGTGGGTTCGTGCATGATTGACCGTATTGCAATGGGTAAAACCTCTTGCATAAGCATGTGATAGTCATGTGATTTACTCTTTTAGGATGACTAAAGAAGAGAAATTTGAACAATAGCCTTGCGGTACCCTGATGTTGTGTAACGTTTCACAAAAGATGTCTTTTTCTTCATTCGTTAATCTGTAACTTGCTGCAGGTAGTACTAATTTGTCTCCGTCTTTCCTAGCAAACAACTCTGGTTTATTTATCCCCAACACTGCCAGATCCAATCGAGCATTCTCTCCATCTTTCGTCTTTCCTAGAACATTTAGTAAAGTTCCGAGTATACTCTCTCTAACATTCTTTTCAATATGCATGAAACTAATGCAATGTTGAACTTCATTATGCCTCCAATACTTAAGCTTTCGATACCAAATGTTGAATTTCTTCTAGTACTCACCATCTTGTTCATTTACTTGGATTGAAGTACCATCTTCACTTCCTCTTTTCCTTGTGTGCTTCTGGTTTGGTTGTTTTACCCTTCCCCAGTTATTTTCAATAACTTTAACCTGGCTGTAAATGTCTTTTCCAGTCATTGGTTTTGGACACGGGCGGAAATCTTCTTTTCTATCAAACGCCTTCGTTTTCCTTCTGAACGGGTGTCCCTGTGGTAGAAATCTTCTGTGACCAACATAGCTCTGCTTAGATGATGCAGGAAGTCTAACACAATCAGTTTCTTTCCCACATACTACACAGCCTTTATATCCACTGGTTGGGCAGCCACATAAAGTACCAAGTGCAGGGTAATCATTTATTGTCCATAACACAACCACACGTAGATTAAACATTTTGTTTGTGGCAGCATCATATGTATCGACCCCTGTCTCGAATAAGGTTTGCAGATCATCAACCAATGGTTCTAAAAATACATCGATATCATTTCCCGGGTATCAAGGTATCAACACAGAAAGCATTATGAACCTTCTTTTCATACACAACCATGGAGCAAGGTTGTAAATGATAATTAAAACTGGCCATACATTGTGATGCCTGTTTCCTCTGTTTACGTCAACCCCATCAGCCGATATTCCTAGCCTTAGATTTCTTGGATCTTTACCAATTACCGTGAATTGTGTATCTAAGGTGCGCCATGCCTGTGAATCTGCGGGGTGACGTAACACACCATCTGTTTTCCTCCTTGTTGCGTGCCATGTTAAATCTTCTGAAATTCTCTGTATCCTAAAGAGACGTTGCATTCTTGGTATTATTGGAAAATACCACATGCTTTTCGCTGGAATTTTCGCGTACACTTTATTCGTCTTCTTATCCACCTTCCATCTTGATGTATCACAAGTTCGACACATAGTCGATTCCTCATCCTCCTTCCAGTAAAGAAGGCAGTTTTTTGTACAGACATCAATCTTTTTGTATCATGAACCCATCAATTTCAGAATTTTTTTGCCTCATAAGTTTTTCAGGCAATTTGTTACCATCCGACAGCATCTTTTTCAACAAAACTAGTAACTCAGTAAAGAACTTATCAGAACAGCCATGCTTACTCTTCAAGTTCAGTAATTCAACAATTGCTGATAACTTTGTGAAGTCAGGACATCCTTTGTAAAGTGGCTTCTCTACGTCCTGTAGTAATTCTAGAAACTTGAATGGTCAACCGGATCCTCATCATAAAAATTATATTTTGCAGCATTAGCCATTTCCACTATTTCTGGGCCATCAGTTGGAATTTCTGAATCAAAAACCATCTCTGTATCAACATAATCTGTTGTACCACTGTGATGTTCGACAGTTAAGTATGGCTCATCCTTTTCTCCATGTTTAGTCCATTTTGTGTAGTTTTGATCAATGCCATTACAGATGAAATGGAATTCCACTTCCTCCACAATTACGCATTAAATGGTTTAAACAATTGGTACATGGACATGGAATTTGAAGTTCTTTTTTATTACCTTCTGTTGGGTCAATGTTATTCATTTTCTTCAAATTGTCTACTGCATAATCAATAAATGCCGTTACTCCATCTCTATAACCTCTGTTCAGCCTTTGTAATCCCATCCAAGACTTGTCTATTTGGGTTTAGTTGACTTCTGGTTGAGTGGTTGAAGATTTGATTAGTGCTGTACGATATTTTTTATAAATAATTAGGGTTTAGTAAAAGAACCGCCTAATTTAGGATTAGTAAAAGAACCACTTAATTAGAGGTTGAGTTGTCTAAAACATTACCCGCATTCGAATCCTGAGTGTAGCAGTATTTTTTATTTTAGGAGATAAATAATTCATATACTATATGGTCACATAAGTTAGTGGTTGAGTTGTCTCGAACTGTTAGTTCTAGATCTCAAGCTGTTAATTGATTTATAATGTAAGTTTATCAAAATTTATTGATTAACTTAAACCTAAGTTTTATATTCACTTGAGTTAAATTGAGAAATTCTGTTTATGCAAATGTCGAACTATTAGTTCAATTTCTCAAGCTGTTAGTGTATTTTCTTAAGCTGTTAAGTGTTTTATAACCAAATCACATTGAAATTAAGATATGTACAAGATAATCATTCCATAAATTATTTAATTAAAAAGTAATTTACAAGGATAATATATTACAATTAAAACGTAATTTACAAGGCTAAATATATTACAATTAAAACGTAATTTACAAGGGTAATATATTACAATTAATATATCTAGTCTTTTGATCTTCAAAACTATAATATTGCAAGCTTTCTTACAATGTCATCAGATAGTTTCTTTTCCAGATCAAGATCAGCTCCTTTAACCTTTGCATCTCTCATCCTTTGCAGTTTCTCCTTAGAGTGATTCAAAAATTCCAATGCAAAATACTGACCTGTTGTATCTTCCAGCTTGAGTCTTTATGTCATGGACTTTTCACACACATCAATCTGTAAGATTTTCATATTCTCTTCAGCAATCAGCCCTTGCTTCGAAAATTCTGGTTCGAAAACACATGCAAGGGCCTTCATCAACTCCACAACACAGTACAATTGAGAGTTTTAGTAGTTTGACTTGCCAATTCTGTACATGTCAGTCAAATCTTCTCTTGTCATCTTTGAAAATATTTGATATACAACCTTATAAACTTCATCAGCACCCGTTTCTCTTTTTACCACATAATGATAATATATCATCTGTGCATCATCAAGTTGGGCTTTCCAAAAGATTATTTTTTCTTTTTAAGCACCTTTTTCTCCAAAATTAGCAGTGTCTTTTCCATATCCATTAATCTCTTATAAGTTGTTTCTTTTGCAATCTTTATCACTTTGTCAAATTTTTCCTCACTGATTTCTTATCCTTGTTCAGCAGGACCCTCATTAGTCCTCTCAATCACCATTGGATCAACTTTAGCATCATTCTGATCCTTTCTCATATCTTCATATTTCTTGACTTCTGCATTATACCTCTTCTGTAGTTCCTCTGTGGTCCAATTTGAAACAACCTTCTTGGGAATTCCAGAGTTTGAATGGCAATAATTAATCAAGAATCTTCTGTGCTCAGCCTTTGAAGATTGAGAAGACATTTTCCTTTTCTTTGTGCTATCTTTCTTAGCAGGTTGAGCTTCACTCTTCATTGTTCAAGAAGACCACTTAATGCATCATCATCACCAGAATCATCTTCTACCAAGTTTATTAGCACTCCTTGTGCTGGATTGTCTGTCATTACTGTTTTCTTTTCAAGTAACCTTACCTCATCTGCATGCAATTTTCTTGCATGTTCAACATCAGCTCTCACTTGCATTTCTCTTGGATCTTTCTTCTTCTTAGGGCTTTCCACCAAAACCCCTTTTCCTTTACCAGAGACCTGTGGTTGAGAGGTTTGAGCTTCAGAGACCCTTCCTTCTTGTATAAACATTGTGCCAGCCTTAGGTCTTGGCTCAGCAGGTGGATTTTCACTGGTAACAGCTTGAGGAATTTCTGCAGCTATTGGCTGATTTTGTGACGATGTTGGCTGTGGAGCTGCTGGTGGTGTTTGATTCTCCCCCGTTTTGGATGCATCAGGTCGTTCAGAGGGAGGAAAGACTTTTGCAACCAATGCTGCAAGTGTAGCATCATGTTTGAGTAGGCTCTCACCAGCTATTGACAAGGCATGCTTTGTCATGACAATTTGCTGTTGTTGTACAACTATGACTTGCTGCATGCTTGCAATACGTTTGCCTTGAGCTTTAATGATACCCTTGTAGTGATCAAAGGCAACAATAATAGGTATAAGAGCAGGATTCGTCAATGCCTGAAGTTGCAGACTATCCTCAATGTCCTCTAGTGTTGTTGACACCTTTGGAATATCACTAGCAATATTACCAGAACGTGTCTCCTAAGAGAAAAATTTGGGCCCCTCTGTTCTTGGTTCTGGGGACTTCTAGAAGATGTATGAACATCCTCTGTTGCCATGGTAGTGGTCTTAAGGATGGTGTCACTGGCCTGAACCCCTCTTGCAGGAGTATCAATAGTGATTGCCACGAATACCATATGATCAACCTCTGTTGGGTTGATCACCTCCTTGTTGAGGTTGGGAGTGTCCTCATTAGTTTCCATTTGGATATTCTGCACAGGAGGATGCTCCTATGCAGGGCTTTCAGGCATTTGGGTGAGAGGTGGGATGGAAGGAGCATCACCACTTATTTTCTTTTTGAGTGCGGTGGGTGATGGAGTAGGTTGATCAGAAGGAGCAGATGGTGATTTATTTGTATCATGGGGAGGGGTTTGGGTTCCTGTTGGTTGAGCATTAAGGTGGGGCTGTTCATGCTCAGGAACTTCTCCCATGTTTTCTGTAATAACAGCCCTCATCGCTTGAGTCAATAGGGTGTTAGTGCCTGAAAATTTGTCATTGTGTTTCAAAAATCTTTTGACAGATTGCCATGTGTGACATTGGGAAACATGTATCCTCGTGTGTGTTTTCAAATTTCCAAAATAATTTGCAAAAATGTGAGCCAAAAACCTAGGATACATAAAAAATTTCCCATGTTTGGGATTCAGATTACTTAACATCCCTTAAAAAATCATACTAGAAAAATTGAACTGTTGGCTAGTGGATAAGCAAATCAAAGCAGTAGCAATGTTTGAAGAAAATTTCCACCAACCTGTTCGTTTAGGGCTTAGGCATTGTTGAAGGATATGGATGAGGTATTTCCATTGGGAACCAAAAAATTGTTTGTAAAATGTAAGTTTGTCCAATGTGTCCTCATACCCCCAACGTGCAAGTCCTTCAAATATGGTAGTATAGATGAAGTCATTATGTGAAGACCACCCCTTACAGGGCAGTTCTCACGAGTGTAGGTCCCACATCATGCAATACGATATCAATCAAACTAAGATAGAGTAATTATATTGCGGAATTTCAAATTACAAGTACAAAATATTAGGATTAAGTTTAATACAGTTTTAGTGCAAATTACAGTTTTCAAATTAAACTTATAAAGGGTACCATCTAATCTAATACATTACATCATACGATCATATCAAGTCTACCTAAAACCGCCACAATTGTCATCTTCCAATCAGTACCGAAAAGTTTGTTGAGTAGTGGTCTGTGAAAGCTTCAAAACTTGGATCTTGAATGACCTAAGAACTAGGTCCAACAGACTTCCCTTTATCTTTTCCTGTAAAAATTGTAAAGTAGCAACTGTAAGCAATGCTTAGTGAGATTATAGATTTTCCGATTTCACACATTATCAAGCGGATCATGGGTCTAGCGTGATATATCTTGACTGCCGCTACAGTCCTCATGATTAAGACATAGAAATCATAGAATCGGATAATGTTCAAACCACGCTCACGCTTAAATCGTGGGGATCAACCACATACTGGGCTAGCTACCAGTAAAATCAACATGGCGGAACATCGGAGTATCATGCCAAGTTCAATAGAACTGGTGAAGTAGCATAGTCTAGAACAATAGACTGTCAGTGCTAATTATCTTAAGCTGAATCGATATGTCAAAGGATGCGAG
This sequence comes from Centrapalus pauciflorus, assembly GCA_020465985.1. Taxonomy (NCBI): domain Eukaryota; kingdom Viridiplantae; phylum Streptophyta; class Magnoliopsida; order Asterales; family Asteraceae; genus Centrapalus; species Centrapalus pauciflorus. The sequence goes on from JAANYP010000559.1 coordinate 616,163, forward strand.
CAGTAGTGAAGCATAAGTAATCAAAGTCATGATAGCAATAAATCTCATATCAATATCTGAAAGAAACTGTAAATGCAATGTCATTTGAAATGATAATCAAATGATACACTGGGCATCACCGAACCATGGTGTGCACAGGTCTCAATTCAGCTGATCATGTATGAATGTCAATATAATCTATCATCAACAATATGTCTCAACCGGAAATCTTGCATGTAAAGCTGAATATCTATAACTCACAGGTCTGGGGTCTTTATCAAGCAGATTTATAATCCACCACCTGAGTTATCTCAGGATTTTATCTTTAATCAGAGCTCTGGCTTTTCTTTTCAAGTCTTTGACCAACTGTCAATCTCTTTAATTCTTTAAATCTATGTTCAGAATTTATCTGAACCTGTCCAACATTTTATCATTCGCAAAAACGTTAGTTTTAAATTTTAATTGATCTGATTCTGATAACTTATAAACTTTTATGTCCATTTTCATGGACATGTGTGACTTTTGTCGTCATAATATCTCTTTTAAGATTTAAACTAAAGATTTATTGATTTTAATCTTTATAAATCCTAATTTTATTTTGACATTTATTTTATAAAAATGATCACTATTTATACATATATGTATCCAAGTTTGGTACCTATATATATATACATGCAAAATGGGTGTGAGTGTATATATATATATATATATACACATTCAATCACAAACACTGTACTCATACATGCATTCATACAAGAAGAAAGCAAAAGACTAGAATTACATTTGGGGTTTCTGTCTGTTTGGAATGTTTCTGTATGCTGATTACCGAAACCTTAAGGTTTCGGTATAGGTCACAAAAGTTTCAGTATTCAATAAGTTTCGGTAGGTTTCTTAGTTTCGGTACCTTAAAAAAGTTTCGGTATTTTTGTGTGAGTTTCGGTACATTACCGAAACCTTTAAGGTTTCGATATATAAAAATGGTCTCGGTAATTTCATGGGCTGAGTTTCGGTTTTCTTCAATTTTGTCACTTGGGTTTCAGTAGCTTTATAGGGTCTCGATAATGTGTTTACCGAAACCTCACAAGGTTTCAATATTATTCATAAGGTTTCAATATGGTTTCCGTAACATATATTTAGTCTCGGTAGTGTGGGTATTACCGAAACCATAAGGTTTCGGTAACCCTCTTTTGGGTTTCGGTATATGAAAAACACACACTGTTACACTTATTATTTCTATTTTTCTTTTTGTCAAGAACACTATTTAAATCAAAAATTACCTCAAAATCTTGAAGATTGTTGTTCCTTGATGTTGTTTGTAACTTCCCTTGGATTAGTTCTTCAATTAATTACACAATTTATGGAGTTTTCTTGAGGATTTTTGGAGGAAACCGTATATGTAGAGAGATAGTAGAGAGAGAGAGTGTGTGTAAAATCTTTAATGTGTGTTAACTGTCATTAAATTGGTTTATATATTTCATTTAGTTATATTTGCAATCTAACCCACTAAACTTTTGTATTTTACATCTCTTTTAATTTAGTCATATTTAATACTTTATATCATAAATTTATTTTAATTAAATAATCTCATACTTAATTAAATTTATAAATCAAATAATGTAATGAAATTACATTAATGGCTCAAATACAAATTTTAAGTTAAGATAAAGACTAGGTTGTTACAGAATGGGCTCCACCACGCACAAACTTCGTCCCCGAAGTTAGCTATGTTCGAACAGACTTGGATATGTAGCTTTCATAACATCTCTGGATTCCCAAGACTGATGCGAACCTTTGTGGTGTTTCCACTGGACAAACACCATCTGTATTTCTTTATTTCTTAGCTTTTTGGTCTTCGAGTCCAGAATACATTTTGGCTCTTCAATCACTCGAAGCTTTTCATCAATTTGTAGATTAACATGTGGTATCTGCACTTCTCTTTCATCTGCTAGGCTCTTTCTCAAATGACTAACATGGAATACAGGATGTATTCCAGATAAGTCCGTTGGCAGTTCAAGACGATAAGATTGATTCCCTATCTTTTCAATAATCTTGAACAGCCAATAAATCTCAGAGCTAGCTTGTTTCTCTTTATGAACCGTACCACATTCTTCATTGGGGATACTTTCAGCATCACCCAATCGTTAACTGCAAAGCTAATCGATCGATGCCGATTGTCATAGTAAGATTTCTGCCTGCTTTGAGCTTTAAGAATATTCCTTCTGACAAGTTGAATCTTTTCATGAGTCAACTGTAGAAGGGCAGGACCCGCTATAGGCGATTCACCTGTTTCGCGCCAACAGGTGGGAGTTCTGCACTTTCTTCCGTATAAAGCTTCAAAAGGAGCCATCTTGATCGTGGAATGATAACTGTTGTTGTATGAGAATTCGACCAAAGGCAAGTGATCATCCCAGTTACCACCCAGATCAAGAACGCAAGCACGAAGCATATCTTCAAGAGTAAGGATAGTACATTCACTTTGGCCATCTGCAATTGGGTGATAAGCTGTACTAATGGAGATTCGAGTACCCATCCCGTCTTGCAGCGCTTTCCAAAATCTTGAAGTGAAACGACTATCACAATCAGAGACTATAGACTTTGGCACACCGTGACGAGATATGACTTCAGTGAGGTACATCTGTGCCAATTTATCAAGGGAGTATGACTCTTTCATCGGTATGAAATGAGCATACTTTGTTAAACGATCCACGACTACCCAGATGGAGTCGTGCTGTCTCTTGGTCTTTGACAGTTTCGTGATGAAATCCATGGTTATATGCTCCCACTTCCACTCAGAAACTGGCAGAGGTTGCATATCCCCGAAGGGTTTCCGATGTTCTGCCTTAACCATTTGACATACTCTGCACCTTTCAACGAATCGACCGATGTCTTTCTTCATTCCTGGCCACCAGTAATCAGCTTTCAGATCGAAGTACATCTTTGAGCTGCCAGGATGAATAGATAATTTGGACTTATGAGCTTCAGATAGAAGAGTGTTGCGAATAGAACCATATTTAGGAATCCAGATTCGGTTTCCCTTGAGACATTGAAGTCCCAAATGATTCACTGATAAGAAATGAAGTTGCCCTTTTAGATTTTCGGAACAGATATTTTCTTCTTTAAGTGCTTCGGCTTGAGCTGATTTGATATCTTCAATAAGATCGGAAGAGAACACAATAGGAGTTAGGGCATAGCAACACTTTTCAGGATATGTCTTTCTACTCAAGGCATCCGTGACCACATTTTCTTTGCCGGGATGATACAGGATCTCGCAATCATAATCCTTAATAAGCTCCAAGGACCGACGCTGTTTCATGTTCAGATCCTTTTGAGTAAATAGATGCTTGAGACTTTTATGGTCAGTATAAAGCTGACACTTAGTCCCATAAAAATAGTGACGCCAGATTTTCAGTGCAAAGGTAACGACAGCCAACTCAAGATCATGAGCTGGTGCATTTTTCTCGTAATCTTTCAATTGCCTTGAAGCATAGGCAATGACTTTTCCCCTTTGCATAAGGACACAACCTAAGCCAGTACCAGATGCGTCGGTATAGATGAGAAAATCATCATTGCCTTCTGGTAAGGCTAGGATTGGCGCTTGAATATGTTTCTGCTTCAGAGTTTCAAATGCCTCTTGCTGTTTATCAGTCCATATGAAAGGAGTGTTCTTTCGTGTTAACATAGTGAGTGGTACAGCAATCTTCGAGAAGTTCTTAATGAATCACCGATAGTAACCGGCCAATCCAAGGAAACTTCTGATTTCGGAGGCATTGCGAGGTGTTTGCCGTTTCTGAACAGCCTCGACTTTAGAAGGATCGACTGAAATACCCTCGCCAGATATGACATGGCCAAGGAATTGAATCTATAAAAGTAACAAAGTAGAATTTCAAGTTTTATTCAAACCAAGAACGCTTAGGAAATAGCTCGAGGCAATATAATGTTTTACCTGTCTGAGCCAGAATTCACACTTAGAGAATTTTGCGTAGAGCCTTTCTTTTCTCAATAACTCTAGCAATTCCCGCAGATGTCCGTTTTGGAGTAAATCAGAATATCGTCAATGAATACAATAATTGATTTATCCAGCATCGGCATGCACACGAGATTTATCCAGCATCGGCATGCATTACGAGAAATTCATAATGACCATATCTCGTTCGGAAGGCTGGCTTTGGGATATCCTCATATTTTGCATATATATATATGCAAAATGGGTGTGAGTATATATATATATATATATATATATATATATGCACACACACATTCAATCACAAACACTGTACTCAAACATGCATTCATACAAGAAGAAAACAAAAGACTAGAATTACATTTAGGGTTTCTGTCTGTTTGGAAAGTTTCGGTATGCTGATTACCGAAACCTTAAGGTTTCTGTATAAGTCACAAAAGTTTCAGTATTCAATAAGTTTCGGTAGGTTTCATCGTTTCGGTACCTTATAAAAGTTTCAATATTTTTGTGTGGGTTTTGGTACATTAAAAAAGGTTTCGGTATACAAAAATGGTCTCGGTAATTTCATGGGTTGAGTTTCGGTTTTCTTCAATTTTGTCACTTGGGTTTCAGTAGCTTTATAGGGTCTCGATAATGTGTTTACCGAAACCTTAAAAGGTTTCAGTATTATTCATAAGGTTTCAATACGGTTTCCGTAACATATATTTAGTCTCGGTAGTGTGGGTATTACCGAAACCTTATGGTTTCGGTAACCCACTTTTGGGTTTCGGTATATGAAAAACACACACACAACACACACTGTTACACTTATTATTTCTGTTTTTCTTTTTGTCAAGAACACTATTTTCATCAAAAATTCCGATTTCTAATTATTTGAAGGATCTATCCCAAAATTTTTGTTTGAATGACTCCTATTAACTTAAATTCATCATTATCTATTAAAATTTTATACATGCAACCTACATTTTTCATAAATTAAATTCTTGGTTTCGGTTTCTCACAAAAACCGTACCAAACTCTAGAAAACTTGAAATTTAAATAAAAAAATTACCTCAAAATCTTTAAGATTGTTGTTCCTTGATGTTGTTTGTAACTTCCCTTGTGAAGACCACCCCTTACGGGGCAGTTCTCACGAGTCTAGATCTCACATCATGCAATACGATATCAATCAAACTAAGATAGAGTAATTATATTGCGGAATTTCATATTACAATTGCGTTCAATTCAATTCAATTGCATTCCATTCCATAAATAATAAAACTTTGGTTACAATTAATCAGGTAATTTCATGAACCTAGGTTACATACAGACGATCAATTCAATTCAATTACATTCCGTTCCATGAAAAATAAAACTTAGGTTAAAATTAATCAGGTAATTTCATAAAACTAGGTTATATACAGATATTCAATTCAATTGCATTCCATTCCATTAATAATAAAATTTAGGTTATAATTAATCAGGTAATTTCATGAACGTAGGTTATATACAGATAGTCAATTCAATTCAATTCAATTGGATTCCATTCCATGAATAATAAAACTTAGGTTAAAATTAATCAGGTAATTTCATGAACGTAGGTTATAAACAGATAATCAATTCAATTCAATTGCATTCCATTCCATGAATAATAAAACTTAGGTTAAAATTAATCAGGTAATTTCATGAACCTAGGTTACATACAGACAGTCAATTTAATTCAATTGCATTCCATTCCATGAATAATAAAACTTAGGTTAAAATTAAACAAGTAATTTCATCAACCTAGGTTTATAAAACATTTAACAGCTTGAGAAAATGCACTAACAGCTTGAAAAATTGAACTAACAGCTCGAAACTTGCAAAAACATAATTTTTCAATTTAACTCAATTAAATAATAAAAATTAGGTTAAAATTAATCAGGTAATTTCATAAACCTAGGTTATATACAGAAAGTCAGTTCAATTCAATTGCATTCCATTCCATGAATAATAAAACTTATGTTAAAATTAATGAAGTAATTTTATAAACCTATGTTATATACAGACAATCAATTCAATTCAATTGCATTCCATTCCATGAATAATAAAACTTAGGTTAAAATTAATAAGGTAATTTCATGAACCTAGGTTATATACATATATTCAATTCAATTGCATTACATTCGATGAATAATAAAACTTAGGTTAAAATTAATCACGTAATTTCATAAACCTACGTTACATACAGACGGCCAATTCAATTCAATTGCATTCCATTCCATGAATAATAAAACTTAGGTCAAAATTAATCAGGTAATTTCATGAACCTTGGTTATATACAGATATTCAATTCAATTCAATTGCATTCCATTCCATAAATAATAAAACTTTGGTTAAAATTAATCAGGTAATTTCATGAACCTAGGTTACATACAGACGGTCAATTCAATTCAATTACATTTCATTCCATGAATAATAAAACTTAGGTTAAAATTAATCAGGTAATTTCATAAACCTAGGTTATATACAGATATTCAATTCAATTGCATTCCATTCCATGAATAATAAAACTTAGGTTAAAATTAATCAGGTAATTTCATGAACGTAGGTTATATACAGATAGTCAATTCAATTCAATTGGATTCCATTCCATGAATAATAAAACTTAGGTTAAAATTAATCAGGTAATTTCATGAACCTAGGTTACATACAGACGGTCAATTTAATTCAATTACATTCCATTCTATGAATAATAAAACTTAGGTTAAAATTAATCAGGTAATTTCATGAATCTAGGTTACATACAGATGGTCATTTCAATTCAATTGCATTCCATTCCATGAATAATAAAGCTTTGGTTAAAAGTAATCAAGTGATTTCATAAACCTAGGTTTATAAAACACTTAACAGCTTGAGAAAATGCACTAACAACTTGAGAAATTGAACTAACAGCTCGAAACTTGCAAAAACATAACTTTTCAATTTAACTCAATTAAATAATAAAACTTAAGTTAAAATTAATCAGGTAATTTCATAAACCTAGGTTATATACAGAGAGTCAATTCAATTCACTTGAATTCCATTCCATGAATAATAAAACTTAGGTTGAATTTAATCGAGTAATTTTATAAACCTACGTTATATACAGATAATCAATTCATTTCCATTATTCCATGAAATTACATGAATAATAAAATAAAACTTAGGTTGAAATTAATCAAGTAATTTCATAAACCTAGGTTAAATACTGATAATCAATTCATGTCTATTAATCAATGAAATTACATGAATAATAAAATAAAACTTAGGTTGAAATTAATCAAGTAATTTTATAAACTTAACAACTCGAGAAAATGCACTAACAGCTTGCGAAATTGACAAAAATACCCTTACTAATACAATAGCATGTATTTTATTTTTAGGGGCATTTACGTCATTCCAGTAGAAATATGAAAATGGCGGCATGTAATGACCACGCACATACAACCATCACCCTTTTCCTATTCCTGCCATTCGTCTTCCCCAACGTCAGAACAGAGCATAACCTATAACTGCAAATCATCATTTCAAACTCTCGCCAAGCAACTACGCAAATCCGATTAACGACTATGGAGCTTCCAGACGAAGTACTAGCTAGAATATTGGGGTTTTCGGGGGCATCAAATGCCTTTGAACTTTTTAAAAGCAAGAGAATGTAAGTTTCCTAACCCTATCATATACTATCGATTCAACTAAGATTATGATGTATTTGCCTATTTAAGAGATACGTTAAGGTTAATGAACCATAGCCCATTAATTTGGGCTTAGATTTTAGATTTTCTGAATGAACATGACGTATTTACCTATTTAAGAGTACGTCCTATTAAGAAATTAAAGTTGATAGTAATGTATTTGCCTATATAAGAGTACGTTTTATTAAGCTTTTATGTCTGCATTCATTACAGTTGCAAAACCTTTAAACGCGAAGCTGAGTTTGACGTCCTTTACCAGATGATGGAAGCTGATTCCATCATCAGAATAGGGTTTAGGGGGCCAAAATCTCAACTGCTTTACCTTCTGAGGGAGAAGGGAAACATTAACATGCTCTTTAATGATGGATTGGTACACTTTATTTGCCATGCATTCTATTATTTTTTTTATTTTCCTAAACATGAAATACATATTTGTGTTTCTGTATTGTCTTGATCAATAGTTAATATATTTTATGCGGGTTTGGACACAGAAGGAAAGGAGAAGCTGCAAAGGGCAGCACGTTCCGGATCACTTAATGCTAAGTTTCTCCTAGGAATGCTGCTAATGGTAGAAGGAGGACAGAGCATACACGACATTAGGAGGCTGTTGAATGATGCCTTCAGAAACTCATCAACAGGTCCGCATTCGGTGACCGAAACGGATGCCAAAGTACGTCGGTTGTTGATGCAGGGTCGCTAGAGGCTTCTACCGAGGCATTTCAAACGGTTGAGTCGTTCTTGTCACCAACACAACTGTCAAGATGATGCATTAATTAGAGGGTTTCTTTTTGTAAATGAATACATTTTTAGTTGTAATGTTTGTATTTGGGATGCTTGTTACCACAATTTTATACGCACCTGGGATGCGAATGTATGGTTTTGATACAATTCTGTAATTACTTAAAGCAGGTTTTGATTTATAATACAATATATGTTTTCGTTTATGTACAAATGTTGGTATATCATTTCTGTTGGTTTGAATTCCAATTAGAGTAACTTATTTAGCTAATATAACTTTGGTTGTTAATGATATTCTAGCCGTTCAAAATATAAGATATAATTTATATCATTATCACTTACAAAATATATATCACTTAATAGCTAGAGAAAATGCACTAACAGCTTGAGAAATTGAACTAACAGTTCGAGATTTGCAAAAACAGAATTTCTTAATTTAACTCTACTGAAATAATAAAACTTAGGTTAAAATTAATCAAATAATTATTTAGTAAACTTAGGTTGTATATAATCATTTCATTTCCATTCCATTCCATGAATAATAAAATTTAGGTTCAAATTAATCACGTAATTATTTTATAGACTACGTTTTGATTTATAATACAACATATGTTTAGGTTTATGTATAAATGTTGGTTTATCATTTTTTTTTTGGTTTGAATTCCAATTAGAGTAAGTTGCAAAAAAAGGTCCTTAAACTATACCCTAATTGCAGGTATAAGTTATTTAGCTTATATAACTTTGGTTGTTAATGATATTCTAGCCGTTCAAAATATAATATATAATTTATATCATTATCACTTACAAAATAAAAAAGGCAAAGAAGTTACATATATGTTAGACTCGAACACGTGACCAGCCTAACACACTAACACCATCCACCACCTTTACCACTAAGCTAAGTCATGCCTTTTTGAATTTTTTCATAAAACATTTCTGATATTTTTAATATTAATTTTGGACCGAAATATTTAAAAAATGGAGCCAAAATTTATGCGAAAATTTTAAATTAGACTTGCCGTTTTGCATTCCTTAAACTTCGATAATTACAGTTAATGCCTACAAACACAATCATTATTCTGCTTATACACTTTTCTGCCAAATCTTCATAATTTTTAATATTTTTCAACTCTCTCCAAAAGAACTTAAAGGATCATGAATACTGAAACCATGAACAATCAACTTGTTATTCAAAATAATGGCGAGGCAGATGATCATGATGGATATGAATCAGAGGAGTACGATGATTATGATGAACAACAAAAGATGGATGATGTTGCAATCAATGCAAGTCCAATCAAAATAGTAGTTCCGCCTAGGGGTATAACAAGGTTATCGAAGTTTTGCAACTGGTACAGCATACCCGGTGCATTAAAGCTCAAGGTAATGTTTGATACAATGGATAGGCTAACAGGAGATCACAAAACAGTGTTTGCAAGTTTTTTAGGAGACATGGTTCGTGAGCACATAGGCTTGAAGATTCTCACATGGAAGAAGGTCGATTCAGAAGCAAGAGCTAAGCTATGGGATGAAATCACGGTTAGTTTTAACAAATTATGTTTAATTTCTCAATGTTCAAAAATTAAACAACATTGTTGTTACTCAGATTTGTGTATTTAATTTGTTATTTGCAGCAATATTTTGATGTTGATGACACATACAGAAAGTTAGTAATGAATCGTCTTGGTGCAAATCTAAGGAACTTCAGAAAGAAATTGAGGGAAAAATACATACTGCCCAACAAAGATAAGCCTTCAAAACTAAATCAAGTCCCACCCAAGTATAGTGCAATTGTCAAGCACAAGGAATGGGTTGATTTCGTACAGTATACGAGCACGGAAGCTTACCAGGTTTTGGTTATATTATAAATAATTCCATACATATATCTTTCATATTATATATTGTGTTTGCAAACGTTAATTAAGTATCATTTTGTTCTGAAATTAAGAAAAAGTCAGATACATCTAAAGAGGCGCACTCCATGTCTGTTTATCCGCATACTATGGGACGAGGTGGATACGAATATGTGAAAAAAAAACTAGTAACTACATTTATAGAACAGTAATTAATTTGTTTATGTTTTCTGTTTTCAATTTTCTAAGTACTGTATATGTATACTAATTGGTTTAACTTTACATGTGTATTTGATGATTATAAGATCGAGGAAAAAGTAATTGAAGTAGATGAAGAACCCCCACGTGGTATATTGTGGTTTAAAGGAAGGCAAAACAAAGAAGGGGTATTTCGAGATGAAAGGACTAAAGCAAAGGCCGATGAAGTAGTAAGCATTTTGATATATATATATATATATATATATATATATATATATATATATATATGCTTGATAGATATATACTAATACATAATTTAATTACATATTCATGTTTATTTTCATGAAACAAATTACTTACTGCCTATTGGAATCTTTAATGCAGAGAGCCACCGAGGACAATATCAAAGCCGGAACCTTAATGGTTAATGAGGGGACTGATGCCATGACAGAGGTATTTGGTCCCGAAAAGTCGGGATATGCAAGAGGAGTGGACAGCGGAGTGACAATCAGAAAATATTTTAATATTCCTCGGAGAAAAGCATCAGATGATGAGAGAGTCAAACTACTTGAATCAGCACTTGCTGCTGAGAGACGCAAAAGTGAAGCTGATCTGAGACCCTAACGTGAAGACAAAGAACTTCAGATAAAGTTGTTGACAACGAAAGTGGAAGATACACAGGCAATGGTTCACCAACTTATGGCTCGGTTTTATGCACAAGGGGAGAAGCCAGAATCATTGTCAACTCATGCACCAGAATCTGAAGAATTTATTGTATTAATTATGCTAATTAACGTTTTATACATTTATTTTACTAACAAATGCATTTCTTAATTTTTATTGCAGGTGTCTCTAGTGGTGTCTCCACCATTGGTCGTTAATCCTAACGCTGCCAATACTCATCAGGATGAGGGCCATTTTGCGAAGGAAAAACCAGCTGTACAAACAAATGCAAGTATTCATATATTTGAATTAAGCTGATCGATTTAATATTATTTTCGAGTTCACTGTGATTTAATAGTTTTACATATATACATGACTTATTAGTTTACCGAGTTTTATATATAGGAATCGATTGGTAAATCTGTTGGTGAGCCAAACAGCACGCCACCTGATTCACAAGTCACGAAGAATACTAAACCGAGGCAAAAGAGGCAGCACTCTCCAACAGTGCCAAAACAACCGCATGTATATAACTTTCAAACTCAGAACTTTATATTGAAATTCAGAATGATTACAGCTTTCACAAGAACCTCTATTCCTTTTGATTAGACGAATAACACAGACTGTTCTTAGGCTTTTACAACCTTAGAGGCTTAGGAAAACTAAAACAGAATAGCAAAATATTACGTGTGTACATTGAGAACTTCTGTCTCCTCTATTTTTTCTATTCTATTTGATTCCTTGTAAAACAACAATTTATCTTCGAGAGATATCTTCAAACCTTCTGATCTTTCTATTCTATTTGATATTATCAATAAGCAACTTCATCATTTGACTCTAGCAACTTGAGTTTCTTGAACTAGCAGCTTGAGTTTCTTGAACTAACAGCTACAGAATTGTAATAACCTCAGAAGTATGCTAACAGCATGGAAACCCCAACTAGAAGCTAAACATTTATACTACATGATATTTTCCCAACAATTTATTCATCCAAAATATTCATACATACATTGATCTTCAATTTAATCAAATTCTGATGCATGCATACATACAAATTTAAAATAAATACATAATAATCTTATCAATTTCTTTAGATGTTCAGCTGTAGACTTTGGAACATAAAGAGGGCAAGCATCAATGCTAAGGGTACTGTCTACCTAACAAATGAAAAACAGATGCTTCATAACACACCACTCCCAGATGATTGCGACAAAGTGACCGTTGACCAATAGATAGTGGATGCAGCTTGTATTTCGGACGAAGGAAACAATGGTTTCATAACAGCTAAAGACGCAGTAGGTGGTTTTTATGCATGGCCCAAGGACAAAGTGATTATTGATGAGGGTCACGAGGTAATTTATCTGCCTAGGTAGCTACATATGTGTGTGTGTGTCTAAATATATGTATATATATATATATATATATATATATATATATATATATATATATATATATATATATATATATATATATATATAGTTCTTCATTTTAATTTAGTGTTTCATAGATATACGCCTTGTTTCTTATTACTAAAAACACCACCAGATTTTGGACAAAAGGCAGCAGCTGGTGCTGCACCAGAAGTAAAACGAAAGCGAAGCAACCAAAAATCAATTTGTGTGACTAGTCATGATTTGCAAAGGAAAGGGAAAACCGGATTGAAGACTCAAAAGTCATTACATTACAGTCCTCTTTATTTAGTTGACGCAATTATTGTACACGTACATATTCCAAATTTTTTTGTGGTGTTATATAAATAAATATATCATATGGTCACACGTTGTGACCACTGTTTTATTAAATATTTGTGTGACTAAATAGTGCATAAAATTTAAGTGGTCATTGGGTGAACAATTATGGTCACACTTTTTAACACCTACAGCCACATTTGATATAACTGTATGTGACCAAAGCCCACAACAACACACTCGTTGTGTGACCAAACAGTTGCAATCAACCACACACAAATAAAAATAAAGTGACCATTGCATGGACAATAGTCACACAAGATACAAGTTTACCTTACTTAAAAGTGCATGGTCACACTTTTTAACACCTACGGCCACATTTGACATAATTTTATGTGACCAAAGCCCACAACAACACACTCGTTGTGTGACCAAATGGTTGCAATCAGCCATACACAAATAAAAATGAAGTGGCCATTGCATGGACAATATTCACACAAAATACAAGTTTACCTCACTTAAAAGAGCATATGCTCACACTTTTTAACACCTACGACCACATTTGGCATAATTTTATGTGACCAAAGCCCACAACAACACACTCGTTGTGTGACCAAATGCTTGCAATCAGCCACACACACATAAAATAAAGTGGCCGTTGCATGGACAATAGTCACACAAAATACAAGTTTACCTCACTTAAAAGAGCATATGGTCACACTTTTTAACACCTACGACCACATTTGGCATAATTTTATATGACCAAAGCCCACAACAAGACACTCGTTGTGTGACCAAATGATTGCAATCAGCCATACACAGATAAAAATAAAGTGGCCATTGCATGGACAATAGTCACACAAAATACAAGTTTACCTCACTTAAAAGAGCATATGGTCACACTTTTTAACACCTACGACCACATTTGACATAATTTTATGTGACCAAAGCCCACAACAGCACACTAATAAAAATAAAGTGGCCATTGTATGGACAATAGTCACACAAAGTAAAAGTTTACCTCACTTAAAAGAGCATATGGTCACACTTTCTAACACCTACAGCCACATTTGACATAATTTTATGTGACCAAAGCCCACAAAAAGACACTCATTGTGTGACCAAATGGTTGCAATCAGCCACACACAAATAAAAATAAAGTGGCCATTGCATGGACAATAGTCACACAAAATACAAGTTTACCTCACTTAAAAGAGCATATGGTCACACTTTTTAACACCTACGACCACATTTGGCATAATTTTATGTGACCAAAACCCACAACAAGACACTCGTTGTGTGACCAGATGGTTGCAATCAACCACACACACATAAAAATAAAGTGGCCATTGCATGGACAATAGTCACACAAAATACAATTTCGCTTGATTTTAAAGAGCATATGGTCACACATTTTATGGTTTTGGTCACTCTCTCTAAATGGATACGACCACTAACCATCTAATGTGACTGTATGGACCCTTTGGTCACGGGAGCTTTATTCACACACACAATGAAAAAACAAGTGTGACCGTATGGTTATTGTCACACATTTCTGGTGTTTCCAAAGCCAAAATTTGTATCAGTGTCTCAACAATTCATTCATATGATTAAATGCTTTGTAGAATTGTTCACCAGGTTTTTGTTTAAACCCGGTAATTTCCTTTCTTTTCTCAATGGTTTTACTAATGGGATAGTATTCATTGAGAAATTCTCTTTTCAATTGATCCCATGTAGTGATGCTATTGGTAGGTAGCGACACGAACCAATTTTAAGCTTTCTCTATTAACGAGAAAGGAAATAGTCAAAGTTTTAAGCCGTTGGTGGTTATCCGTCGAACATGGGTAGCTTTGCAAATAGCCATGAACTCAGCTAAATGTTCATAAGGTTCCTCACTTGACATCCCTCGGAAGATAGGAAGAATTTGAAAAAGTTGAGTAAGAACTTCGGGTTCGTTCTCATTCTCATGGTATCGAATAGGAGAAGGTTAGGGCACATTACCAGGGCGGTAATGTGACTCAACTGTCCTTCTTGCGTGTTCACCCATCCTAATAACTACGTGTTCAGGTTCTTCTTGCTCACGATTTATTGGCAAAATCGGAACCTCTAAAGTGGAAATTTCTTCCTCTTGCTCGTTATCGTCCTCCGTATGTGTACATTGATCGCTTGAATTCTCCGTGATTAATCTTTGTTGTTTTTGTATTCTAACAGTCTTTCGGTCAGATTTAGCTACTTTTTCGATTTCGGGTTCGAATTGTAGCGGCAATCCTCTGGCCGATCGACGTGTGAGCATAAACTATTAAAAACTTAAATTAAATTACTTAATTAAACTAATTATATTTTTGGTGGTAAAGTAGACGCCTACAATTGCCTTTTAGAATTTTTTAATTTTTTATGTGATTTTTAATAATAGGAAATTAAAGACTAAATTAATTAAACTAAAGTACTTAAAACTTAAAACTAAGGCCATAACTAACTTCTAGCCCAAACTAACGTTACCACTCCCCGGCAGCGGCGCCAAAATCTGACGAGCCGTCATTGTGGCCCGTAGAAATAACCTTAAATCTAAGTATTAGCTTAGAGAAGTAAGGGTCGAATCCGCAAGGAGTGCGTGGGTTAATTAGCTAGTTTCTTTAGTTTATTAAAAGCAATTAAATTGTGAAATGAGTGATTTGTTTGGAATAATGATTACAACTAAAATTATAACTAAAACAACAGCAACTAACTAACGAATTGATTAACAAAGCAAATTGAAGATAACCATTTACGGGATCACTACGGCATAAGTTATTACTCACTTGAATTTCATGCAACGATCACATAGACATAATCAATTGCGTAGTCAAATTAATCATAAATACTTTAACCAATAAATCTTAGCATAGCGCATGCAACATCCATTACTTGTCTTAATCCTTAAACTAATGGACCCGACACAAATAATAATATCACTATGAACTATCTTGCTTTTACCAATCAAACTATTTACTCATAATAATAACCGAATGCATTTCATTTACATTACACATAAAATATCCATGAAACACAAAATACATCAATACATAAAGTGAAATTCAAGAAAGTAAAACTTAGCGGTAGATCCTCCGCAAACGGCTATGGTGGTTTAGCCGCTCATCGTGTGCTCTTCACCGAGAAAGGTTGGAGACATCATCATAGGCTCGAACGGGTGTAATCTATTGTCTTCATATTCGGATCGTAAATCAACTCCGGCAGGGCTTCGCCACTTTTCTCGATATTTTTAGACTCCTTGAAATGGTTGCAAACGACCTCTATTTATAGAGGAGAAGCAAATTAGGGTTTTAGGCTAAAAAATGTATCTGCAGGGATTTCACGCCGCATGAGCGTAGGCCTGCACCCTGCCCTATGCTGGGGGTACATCGTGGGCTACGCCGGTCTGCACTGAAAGTGCTCTCTAACTCCAAATAGTTCTGTTTTGCAGCGTAGGGTTGCGCAGGTCTGCGTCCCCACCGACTCGGTTTGCGCTGAATTTTCTCGAGTTACTTCCATTTGACTTCTTGACCTTGAAACACAATTTGGGAGTAATA
Organism: Centrapalus pauciflorus; assembly: GCA_020465985.1. Classification (NCBI taxonomy): domain Eukaryota; kingdom Viridiplantae; phylum Streptophyta; class Magnoliopsida; order Asterales; family Asteraceae; genus Centrapalus; species Centrapalus pauciflorus. The sequence goes on from JAANYP010000559.1 coordinate 632,501, forward strand.
ATATGGAAGTTACGAAGCATTGGTGCTTAAAATGAGCCTAAGACGATACCGAAAACACATAAATTTATAGTCCTATCAGACTCCACCACGCATAACTTCATCCTCGAAGTTGTTTATGTTCAGATAACATAATTTAGGAATTACAAACTAGTTATGAATTCCCAAAATCTGACATAAACATTCTGGTGTTTATTGAATGGGCACCATCTGTATTTCACAACTTTAGCCTCTTTGTTCTTATAACTAATACATACACTGGCTTTTCAATATTATAATACTTATTTACTGACTTATGTAATTTCATAAGGAAATTTTAGGATTTTTGGATTATCACATATACATTTAGTATGATGATTTATGCTTTGAGATACAATATGTCTTTCAATCAATTCATATTATAGTTCAATATACTAAAATAGGTTGTCTATCTTTTCTTTGATTTTGAACTAATGTACTTTATTGAACAATCTCATTTCATTGACGACATTATGATCATCAATCGCTTAGCAGGTTATGAATCGTATTGACTTTGTCAAAACTAAAGTGAATTTCATTTGTCAATTCCTTAGTTCAGGATTACTTCATTTACCCGACAAAGACTTATATGAACAGATAGGAGAAATAGGAGTTCCATATCGGGCATCTCACCTGTCTCGCGTCGACAGATGGGAATCCAATATTTACATATATATTGACTAATGATTGGATTCTCATTGGCCATTTAGGGAGAATCATTTGATCTCATAAGAATCTCACTCGGGGCAAATGATATTCTTAGTTGTCACCCAATCAGAGCTATAGCCAGAAATTCCTTTACTTAGGAATTTGGAAAAATACACACTTTAAGCATCTGTACTGAGATAACATGCACTTGTCATAGTAATATGAGTGCTCTAGCCTTTTACAGCTTTTCATACGAGACTTATGACAGGACAATTATCGCTCTGTGGGCTTTGTTTCCTAACATATTTCATGAGACGACACTCTTTTAGATTCTTGTTTAACTCAAGCTCTATGTCTCTATCCATGTTGACATTTGGTGTTTGACAATTTGGTTTAAAGATTGTATTCTTAATTGACTTTATTGACTTAACAACTTTTACTTCTGCCTCTTTAAGAGACACACTATAACCATTCAGGTTACAAAGCTTTAAAAAAAAGCTTGAATTTGGAATCCAGTCTTGGCTTCCATAAAGCTTTTGAATTTCACGTGTGATTCAGACATGGATACCTATATTGCTTATAGGTAGAATTTTTGATTTGAAAGTCATTTATGTCATAGCTTCAACTTGTAGAGCTGAGATGTCATTCACATTACAGAAGAAAGCACATGAAGATCGATGACATAGTTGTATAGTCTAAATTAAGACTTATTTGAAATCTAATGAGCAATTATACATAACCTTAGTTACTTCAAGATTCATAAGTTGATTCACTTACTACATGATCAATCTGAGAAACTAGACAATTGGGATGCTTATGATTAAAATAGAACTGATATCTTGTCTTCAATGGACTATGACATCCATCATTTCATACTAACATCACAAAAGGTAATAAAAATAATAAGTACTCTTTCTCATGATTTCCTTAGCAATCCCATTTTTGATCCGTTTTGATGACATCATGGTGGTAACGAAATCATTCTTGTCTTATGATTTAATTACACTATATTTCAGAGTCAAAATATACTTGCTGTCTATCACAATTTAGATCATCAATATCTGAGGAGTTTGGACATGCTTTTGACATTAATTGACTATATATACTCTTATGTCAATTATATCATTGATCATAGAATATCATTCATGATCTTTCACAAGCAGAGTTGAAGTCATTTTCAAGTAATGACTTTCAAGATACTCATGAAAGTAAAGTAGTATACTTGTCTGAGCAGGAATTCGACTTAGAGAATCTTGGCATTGAGTTATTTGTCTAATAACGACTCTTTGCATTTTCTGGGATTCATATTTTGTTCATTTTCCAAATTAGGAAAATCAACATATTGCTTACAAGATTAGCAACTGACAGATAGATCATTGATCTATTAACACCATTCTTGACTTTTCATGAATATAACGATCGTGTTAATCAGTTCACTGGGCATTAGTATGAAGCTATAGTAACAATACTTACGCAGAAAGTTATCTTTATCAATTCTGGACACTGAGTATTAAATGATCAGATACATGTAGAGATTTCTAGTTTCATCTTTGACTTACTGTGATTTCGGAAACCTCAGCTGTTTAAATTTAGCTAACACTAGACTTATCTTGACAATTGACTTGACATTACTGCAATTCTGTAGTTACAAGTCTGGACAGACTTTTAACAATGAAATCTGAACAATGTACAACTTTAATTCTAAGGATGCAATTGTCAAATGATGTGAATTCATTCACATATCGGTTGCAGATGATATTGACTTTATTGTAGATCAACTTAGTCAATTACAACATTGACACTGATTTCTTTAAAACAGAGCTAAAGTCAGATTGAGCTTAATATATTGTCATTTGACAATTAGAATTTAGTCCTGATAAACAATATTAGTTTTGACATGACTGTCACTAATTGTCTCTAAATTAAGTACTGATGACAGCTTAGAGAGAACTATATGACAAATACTGAGCAAAATAATTGGATTTAACCAAATAATACTCAATTGATCCAAATATGGACCTTATAACTAGACACCATTTCTGATTATAATGATACTCATTTATGTTTCATACTTGTGGTTGTCGTACTGTCTTTAGCTTTAGTGATTTGGATGGTTTTTTGAATTATCATTTGATCCTAGGCATTCTTTTAACAAGTTGTTATGTGTAACAACTGAGGGCTGAGAAGTGATCGGATCATTTTATATAGACTTTAATGCATTTAAATGATATTATTTTATATATAAATTCTTGGTATAATGCTACATTTAATTGGTTATTGATCATTTGAAGGTTGGATTAAACTAAAGATTAAAAAGAGCAAAGCACAAGTCCATGATCGAGTAAGGTCCAAGATTAATTCTGTGTGTATCCAGAATTCCAGTTCAAGAGAAAGCCAACCTCAACCCTTGAGTCCTAGGACTCAAGGTAGGACTCACATATAGCATCAGGCATAAAAGCCACACTCAAACCATGAGTCATAGGACTCATGGTAGGACTCATCCTTTTAATACCCAGCAAACCCTACGGTCACTTTTAATTATAAATACTGAAGGCGCCACATCACAGAGAGAACACTCATGACAGAATACTCATCACAGAAGGGCACAGATTTATTACTTTATTATTTCAGAAGCTTTTCCACGGCTGCAATAATGTAGTCGGTACGAGACCCAATGACAGAGGGTTAGGGTTTGATTTCTTTTACGTTTCATTATTCCGACAATCAATCCAACAACTACAGAACACGTTCCTGACAAGTTTGATGTTTCGTACAAGTTGGTTGATAATCATATAATTATCGTTCAAGGGTTTGTTTATTAGCTAAGTATTTGTGTTTTTCCGTTAGTTTATTACTGTAACGAACGATATGTTTTATTTAGTTTGCTGTGTGATTATTATTTATATATATTGTTCCATCGTTTGTATTTCTATCTTTATTGCAAGACGAGTCGTAGCCATGTTACATGCCGTGCCGAGCTCATTAGTTTTGGAGTTAAGATGGACTGTGAACATGACACGATTCGTGCCCAAAATATGGATTGCGATAGATGTGATCATCATAACTATGTCTATGTGGTTAGGTTACAAAGATATCAGAATCGTAAATAATTAATTAATTAGAAACCCTAGGTCGATTATCCATAATTCCACCCAAACCCTAAATCCGAAGTCGTTGGTGTTCTTATTTGCTTATTACGTTCGTTAAGTTTTCTTAAAAAGTTATAATTATGTTTCCAAAAAGTTTCTCACAATTAATTCATTCCATCTATTATTTTGCTTTTTAGCTTTTATTATTTGTTAAATAATTATCGTAGAATAATATTAATAAGCACATGCTCCCTGAGGAGACGATCCCACTTACCATAGCTATAAGTTAAGGTGATTGGTGTTTTTAATATATTATTTGAACGCTATACGACGAGCGTTGTCAAGAAGTTCTTTAAAATTTACTTTTACTAGTTTTCACTATTGTATTGTTCTTGCAATGATAACATTGGCTTGATTCGTGTGCATTAACAATGATTTCTCGTTCATTCTTGCAAGAAGTTTCTACCATGTTGTGGTAAGTCTAGAAGCTGCTACTGTTCGTTTGTTAGAACTGATTTAATTGTCTTGACTCAGCAATCATTCGTTGATGACTAACCTATATGCTCAGCTTGAATGTCACCTGTGCACACCATGGTACTAGGGGTGTCCAAAATCAGATATCCGAAATTTCGAATAGTAATTTTTGCTATCCGAATCTGAAATTTCGGATTTGGATATCGGATTATCCAAATTCATATATCCAAATACGTATTAAAGATAAATATATTCAAACTAAATATATCCGGAATTATTTTACTCAGAATGACTGGAAAAAGATTAAAAGACTAAAATATATAAAATATTAGTTAATAAATCTATAATATCAAGATAAAACTCAAAAATATACATTAAAATAATAAACACTCAATATTATGTAAATAATCAATACTAAAGATATTTAAAATTTTTTAAAAAATAATTTTTTTGGATTTTCGGATATTTCGGATTTCCGAATATCTGAAAATAGGGAATTTTACCATCCGAATATGAAATTTTGGATATCCAATTTTCTGATATCCGAAAATCTGGATATCCAAAATTTCATATAGTTCCGGATAAGATTTTTGGATTTTTATTTAGGATGCTTCGATTCAGTTTTTATGAACACCCCTACATGGTACAGTGATGCCCTGGGGATCATGATAGCTATTTGATATATCATCTAGCACACATGCATTTACTATTGAATTAGTTGTTGTTATAAACTGATATTGCTATCATTGACTTGGTTATCTGAATCTACTTTCAGTGCTTGCTTCATTGACATATATGTCCATTGCTAAGTTAACAACTTAGTCCGGTCTGCAATAGACCTTGCCTATGTCACTTGTTCTTATGAACATGGTGGTTTCCTACTTTAATGTTTCCCACACGTAGCCTACTGGTAGCTAGCCCAGTAATACTTGTGGCTTATCCCCACTAAAAGTGTAAGCGTGTGGCCTAGACATCATCATGCTCTTTATGAATTATGTCTCACTTTGCATGGCTTTCGGCGGTAGTAAGCCATATCATGTTATCACCCACATTTTGCCTTTGCTTTATGGCATGTATCAATAAACTCACTAAGCCAACGCTTACAGTTGTTGTTGAATTTTTTTACAGGTTTAATCAAGCATAAAAATCCAAAGATAAAAGTCAAGTATGCCCAAGTTGTTAAGAGTACATGTCTAAAGCTTGAAGTTATAGACCACTTCTCAATGTCAGCATAGTACAAAATGAATAAGACTTTGTGCCCGTTTGGGTAGGAATGCTATGAATTATGGTGGTTATGTACTTAGACTAGTCATTGTGCCCTTTTATAACTTTGTTCTGAAACACTTTTAAACTGTAATTTTGAGCTTATTAGTTAAATCCTAACTTTTGTAATACATTAATTCCACACTTTAATATAATCTATCTTAGTTGTGATTGATACTGTGTTGCAAACCTTGGTTATCAAGAAGCTCTTCTTAAAAGCAAGGAAACGTTGGTAAAACAAGGTTTTGAACAAAGTGTAGAACTAACCATTTTCAAAGAACATTTTGACACTATTTCAGAAAGGTTAAGTTCTTATTTAAAAAATTCAAAACCTCTCTTCCTGCCAAAGTCCTGCATACATCATCAGACAAAGGTAAAGCCAAGGTTGAAGTTCCTGTAATCATTCTCAAAGGTGAGTGTTCAAAATCTTCAAAACTGAGGTTTCAAAGAAGGCTAAGAGTCAATCCAAGTCTTCCAAAAAACCCACTCACCAAGGAAATCTCTCTAAATCTAAGTCTTCCAAACATACTGACTCTCATTAATTTGTTCCTACAGATCATGTGAGAAGAGTTCCCAAAACAACCATGCAAGATTTTTTTAGTTTTTTCGTGAAGAAGGCTGTAATGCCAAGTGTGTTTGTTTCTAGAGATAGGTTGAATATAGTCTCAGAAAACAATGTTTGTTCTGTAACAGATTCATTGTCTTGTTTAAAATATTCATTTGCTGATATGTTTGCTTTATGTCCAAATCGGTTTAGATGTCAAGTACCTGAAATGAATAAATTTGTGCCTTAACCTGAAAAACAAATTCGTAAAAAAATTAAAAAAAGTGGATCATTGGCCTCACGAAAGACTGATTCATGTATTTTGCCTAGGCCCACACCAAAAGCAAATACAAAACAGGTTTCAAAAAGTCCAAAGCCTAAGGCAACTTCATCGCCTATGGTTTCAAAGCCAGTTGGATCCATATGCAAATGGATTCCAAAAGGTTCTGCATCTAGACCACATAAAAGTGCAACATGAGTTCCTAAAACTGTGAATGTGACATATACACCTAGAACACCTAACACAAAAGTGCAACCTTGGTTATGGCATCGAAGGCTATCACACTTGAACTTCGAAAATCTGAACAAGCTGGCATCGAAACAACTGGTGAAGGGACTCCCAGAGCTTCGTTACGAAAAAAGACCACTTGTGTGGAGCATGTGAGAAAGGAAATATGAAGAGATCATTTCACAAGCCAAAACCTGAAACATCGTCAAAAAGAATTCTGGAGTTACTGCATATGGATTTATGTGGTCCTATGCGAACGCAAAGTATAAACGGGAAGCAGTACGTGTTGGTTATCGTTGACGACTACTCACGATATAGCTGGGTAAAATTCTTGCGATCCAAGGATGACACAGCTCAAGAAATCATCAACTTCATCAAGAGTGTCGAAACCCAACAGCAGCTGTCAGTACATTCAATCCGACCAGACAACGACACAGAATTCAAGAATTCGGGAGTAGAAAGACGTAATCGTACACCTGGTGCACCAACACCTCAACAGAATGGTATCATTGATAGACGTAATCGTACCCTGGTGGAAGCTGCTTGCACCATGCAGAAGTACTCAAAGCTACCTCCGTTCTTGTGGGCTGAAGCCGTGTCCACAACCTGCTGATGAGACTCTCTTATTTGGTGTTTGCGGTAGTTTTAAAGGCTCATATATGCATTTTCACTTCGTAACTTCAGTACTTTTACGTAATATTTCATTTTCAGGGTTCAGAAGTCATTTCAAAGCACCACGAAAAAATTCAGTGCGAAACGAGCAGGTGGGGGCGCAAGCCTACGCCGCCCTAAGCTGCCAAAACAGTGAGTTTGAGAGCTAGAGAGTAGTTCCAGCGTACCCCTAGCGCAGGCTAGCCATACACGGGCGAGGGGGGGGGGGGGGGCGCTTAGGGCTACGCTTCTACGGCGTAAAAACCCTACAGTTGCATTTCTACGTCCAAAACCCTAAAAATCTCGACCTCTAAAAATAGAGATGAGTTGCAGACGCTTTTAGAAGTTCCGAAATATTAAAAACGCTGGCGAAGCCCTGCTGCTGTCAAATCACGGATTGAAGTATGAGGAAGTGGAGTGTCAATCGTTCATCTCTCTAAGCCTAAAGATGATTCTCACAATCATTGCCGGTGAAGAACACACGATGGAAGGCTAAACGCTTCATAGCCATTTGCGGAGGATCTACGACTAAGTGTTATTTTATTGAACATTCATATTTGTATTGATTTGTTTTATGATTATTAAATATTTCATGTTACAAAAATGATGTACTTTGGGTTATGATTATGCTTGAATGGTTTAAGTGGTAAAAGCAAGATAGTTCATCATGGTGTTATTATTTGTGCCGAGACTATAGTTTAAGGATTAAGACAAGTAATGAATATTGCATGCACTATGCCGAGAGTTATTGATTAAAAGGTTCATAATTAATATAATTGAGTAATTGTTTATGTCTATGTGACCATTGCATAATGTTCAATTAAGTAATTACTTAGGCTGTAGTGAATTCGTAGATGGTTATCTTTAATTTGATCTGTTATTTAATCATTCTCTGTTTTGCCATTGTTTAATAGTAATTTAGTTATATTCACTTTTCCAAACAATCCAATTCACAATTTAAATCGCTTTCCTAATTCATAAAGAAACTAACAAATTAACCCTAATAAACCTACATGCTCCCTACGGATTTGACCCTTAGTTCCCTGCACTAGTAGGTAGTTTGGATTATTTCTACGGGCCACAACGATGGCTCGTTAGAATATTCTTGACCGCATGAAACAATTATTATTTAACTTAGACATTGGAGTGGGAAATGAGGGATCTACCCAACTTGGGTACGAATATAGGTCGGAGTCCCAGTTAGCTTTTACCGACCAGACCTGGACTGGAGAGTGGATTGAATAAGTTCGTATGGTGTTCAATCAGACCACAGAGGTAGCAGAGAACCATGCTGCCTATAATAGGAAGGACTTGTCTCCATATGTCAAAGTACTTCATAAGATTCTCGTGAACAATATTCTGCCACGAGATAGTGACCTGTCAAAGGTCAGACACAGAGACATTACGGTCCTTTACGCCCTTCTCAAAGGAAGGCCCATACTATCCTTTGCATGGATAGTCATTGTGACTGAGACTTATTTGGCTTAAAGAATCTGCCAAATCGCTGTTTCTTCGGAGGAGACGGATTCATCGGGTTAGTAGACGGAGCATAAAGCTGATCGCCGTACTCTAAGTATCCTCGCTCAATCTGTCTAGCCGCTTCTACCATTTCCAAGTAACTCTTGTATTTGATCGCGCTCATCGGATGTCTGTATCTTGGATTGAGTCCTACACGAAATCTATTCATCTTTCTCTCCTCGGTAGCTACTTGATATGAGGAGTAACCGCATAGACGTGAAAACTCGTGTTCGTATTCATCAACTGTCTTCGTTCCCTGAGTCAGCTGCATCAACTGTACCTCCATCTTATCTTGTTGGTCAATCGGGCAGTACTTTGCATTGAACATTTCAAGAAACTGCTCCCATTCTAAAGTCTGAATCACCTCCTCACCATAGATACTTCGCTGGGTTTTCCACCAGGCACGAGCAGCTCCCACAAATAGTGCAGACGCATAACTTACTTACTTCGAATCTAAACAATCAGAAATCCTGAAGATTTCTTCAGTATCACTAATCCAATCCCTCGCCTGAATCGGATTAACTGTACCCTCGAAGTTCAGGGCACCGCTGGCTTTAAAATCTTTAAATTTGCAGCCTTTAGGCTGAGCAATTTGGGCATCGGGAATAGAGTTATCAGAATCAGAGTCATTAATCTGAACTTGCTTTTCTTTTCTCTTATTTTTCTTATCTTCACGTCTTTTAGCTTCGGCCTCATCTCTGGCACGAAACTGTTCTTGCATCATTTTGTTTTGTTGTTCTGAGTGTTGGGCTTGAAATTGTTGCATCATTTCAAACATTTGTTGTTGGGTCATATTGTTGGGAATATCACCTGATCCTGATCCTGACATCTTCTACTGAAAATTAAAATCAATTAACTATCAGTTTATAGACTTAGATCTATGTACCCTTTTTCCCATCCTAACAGTCTGTACATCCTATCTCAGTTCAAACCACCTAAATGATTGATACATATGTATTGCTTCAGTTTGAGATCAAGTATACTTACGTAATGCTTGATTCACTCAAACTAATGCTCTGATACCATCCTGTGAAGACCACCCCTTCCGGGGCAGTGCTCACTAGTCTAGGTCCCACAAATAGCAATACGATATCAACCATACTAAGATAGGGTAATTAATTTGCGGAATAATAAAATTGTACATACAAGATTAGGATTAAGTTTACATATTTCAAAATAAAGTTATAAAAAGGGTAAGCATCTAATCTAGTCATAATATCATACATCACATCAAGTATACCCAGAACCACCACATTAGCTGTCTTCCAATCAGTACCAGAGAGTTTGTTGAGTAGTGGTCTAAGAAAGCTTCAAAACTTGGATCTTGAATGACCTAAGTACTAGGTCCTGCAGGTGATTTTCCTTTGGCTTTTCCTGTAAAATATTAATGCAACATCTGTAAGCAACGCTTAGTGAGTTTATAGATTTTCAATATCAACATGCGTGTCAAGCGGAGTCATTAGTCTTAGCGTGATATGTCTTGGCTGCCGCTACAGCCCTCATGATTGAGATATGGTATCATAAGATCGGATGATGTTCAAGCCACACTCACGCTTAAATCGTGGGGATCAGCCACATACTGGGCTAGCTACCAGTAAGTCAATATGGCGGAACATCGGAGGTCATTACCAAGTTCATAAGAACTGGTGAAATAGCCGGGTCTAGAACGATAGACCATAAGGGCTAGTCAAGCTGAATCAATCTATCAAATGTCTGATCAATGATGTAAGCATATGTCTTAGAAGTAATGATAGCAATGAATCAAAAAGCAAAGTCTGAAGCAATATTAAATGCAATATGAAAAGATAATCAAATAGCTATCATGATCCACTGGGCAACACCCATCCATGGTGTGCACAGGTCTCATTCCAGCTGATAAAGTGAATATCAATAAATCTATCAGCAACAATATATCTCAACCAGATCTATGCATGTTCAATCTGAATATCTATAACTCACAGGTCTGGGTCTTGGTCAAACAGATATATGAATCTGCCACCTGAGTTATCTCAGGATTTTGTCAATCTGTAATCTGTCAATTCTTTTCAAATTAGAGACCCGCTTTCAAGTCTTTAAGTCTTTAATCTTTGTTCAGAATATACTGAACCTGTTCAAAATAATATTACATCATTGTCAATTTCATAATCTTCTAGCTTTAAAGTCTTTAAATTCTTATTTTCATCTGATTCTGATAACTGATAATTCTTTATTCTTCCATCTTGGATTCATGATTCTTGTGTTTAAAGAATATCAAAATATATATATATACAAATTCGGACCAACCCACATCCGGATTCGGATCTAGGATCATCCGAATTAGGATCAGATCCGAAATGTACAGGAAACTAGAGAACTCGCCGAGTAGCTCGGTGAACTCGCCGAGTTCACATCCGAACTTCGGATAGAGAACCGGATTTCGGACACAACCAAATTATGTTGACCCATCCGAATTCGGATCCATCCGAGATCGGTTTCGGACCAAGACTTATTTCGGGTCTCATCCGAATTCGGGTCCCAACCGAATTCGAATCCGTTACTTATGAATTTTTGAAGAAATGTTCAAGTTGTTCTTGGGAACTCGCCGAGTTCCCCTATGAACTCGCCGAGTTTACTTGCAGATTTGCAGGTCGACCCTTACGGGTTTTACCAAAAATTCACCAATCGACAATTATACTAACATGAAATTAAATCCAACGTTATATTATCATTTTTGGGGCGTTTTTACACTGTTTTCCTTATATTTAAACACTTTAAATCATCCAGATTAGTTCAAAATGTTGAATTTTTCTCAAGAACTTGAAAGTGTATAAAAACTCAGATTTTTGATGATTTTGAATGATTTAAGCTACGATTTCTGTTTCTAAATCATTTATGGGTTTCATTACATGATTTCTAACCAACCTTTCAAACACATAACATAATTTTTACAGATTATAAATTCGAATTTGTGCTTCTAAATTCTTAAAAATACAAACTAAAAACTTAGAATTTAGTTGTATTACCTTTAATTTACTGATTCTTGATAATCTTCTGTTAGATTCACGAATTCTTCTTCTGATTCTTTGAGTTTCCAGCTGATTTTAGAGAGAGAGTGAGAGAGTTTTGTGAAATGAGATGATGAAATGAGGGAAATAAAAGACTTAAGGTCTTTTTATTTCAAGACTTTTGGGTTTTGGCAGTTTTAACCCCTTAACATCTGATTTTCTTTAATAAAGATTTTATCTTTATTTTATCATCACTAGTTAATTTATCTTAATCAAATATTTTCATTACTTAATTAAAATTACCATACAAATAATGTAGTAAAATTACATTATTGAGTCGAAAGCAGAAAATAAAGTCAAGTCAAAAGCTAGGTTGTTACAATATTGATGTCAACCGCATTATGTGGCGGTTAGACGATCTTGTGGTGAGTCACCGGGATTTCCTTGAGGATGTGACTCAGAGATTAGATGATATGAGCGGTATATTGACCCATGTCCATGACAGGGTTGATTGTATTCAAGATCGGGTAGACCGGATATATGAGGGACAGAGAGCCACGACATATCAAAATGCCTATTACCAGCAGCTTAACCGGGCTTACTGGGAGGGACTCCGACACCACGAGGATTCGCAAGCCGGTATGCTATACCAGTCATATGCTGATTACACTATGCCTCAGTACCAGTCGTACGACCCTGCCGTAGATACATATCAGCGCTATCCAATGCATGGAATGCAAGATTTACCAGACCAGATCCCCGCTCACTTATTACCACCACCACCACCACAGTACCCCGCCGATCAAGGCCCATACAGAGATTTCTTCAATAGCATCTTCGGTCAGCCTCCTCCGTACTAATGATCAAGTACTATCTTTCCTTATTCTAATTTTCTTTACTTTTATTTATTATTATTCGTGTAGTTTAAAATTTATTTCGTAATGTTTATTTTTATTAGCCGAGTTCTTTTTAAAATATTTAATGTGATGTAGTTCTTTAGACTTCCCCCAATGAGTCTTGTTTTGCCGATAAGGTCGCAGAAGATGATGATATATAGAAATAAGATGTACTCAAGAATTAGCTAGTGTTGATAGGATATTCTAGAATTAAGTTAAGAGTCGTAATAATTTAACAATTTTTGATTATGTAAGTCGAATTCAAGTAGGTTAAAATATATTAGAGCATAAATATAAGTAACATTTCAAAAGATTTTGGAAAACTCATGCAATAACTAGGAGAGCTTAAACATGTTTTTAGCCTAAAAAATGTTTCAAGTATAGTCTATTTGGTTCAGGAAATTAAGTCCTTTGGGGTACCACTCATGCCTAATCCCCTAAAACTATCTGGTTTTGGAGTGGTTGACCTAAATCTCGCTACATGGACCAACTAGAAAGCCATGTAACTTGAGTTAGAAAAGAAAAAAAATAGATATAAGCATGGTATTAAAAGAGAAAAAAATTGTCGTGTACATGCATAGAGGGAAAAGATTGTCAAAAGACCCACGTGTTTTAAGACTTGTAACCTTGAACTAAAAGGGTAATTTCAAAAAGTAAGACACGTTATATAAATTCTAAGGAAAATATGTTTTAACTGAAAATGTTCTTTGACTTACATATTAAAAAATTTTAATGCATTATTGCAAAGGCTAACTTAACTTAGAATTTCTAGACACACTACTAATACATCTGGTACATAGTTAGTTTCGATCTAAAGCTTGTTCAGGGACGACCAAGAGTTAAGTTGGGGAGGTTTGATGAGACTCTAAGATTATGTGTTTTCGGTATCATTTAAGGATTATATATGCACTTTTACTTTGTAATTGTCGTACTTTTACTCCATATTTGTGTTTCAGGGTTAAGAAGTCAAATGGAAGCAGCTCGAGGAAATTCAGCGCGAAACGAGCTGGGGGTGCAGCCTTGCGCCACCCTACGCTGCCAAAACAGTAAGATTTAGAGTTAGAGAGCAATTCCAGCGCAGCCCTGGTCGTACCCCCCAACGCAGGGGCAGGCACATTCCTGCGCCCAGGTCTACTCCCGTGCGGCGTGAAAACCCTACGACCGCTTTTCTGCATCCAAAACCTAAACCAATCCTCCTTTATAAATAGGGAGCGAATGCGTTCGTTTTTTGAGGTTCTGAAATATTGAAAACGCTTGCGAAGCCCTGTCGCAGTTGAGTCACAGATCGAGTACAAAGAAGTGAACTGCTAACCGTTCATCTCCTAAAAGCATAAAGATGATTCTCACAATCGTTTCCGGTGAAGAACACATGACGGATGGCTAAATATTTCATAGCCGTTTGCGGAGGATCTACGACTATATTTACTTAATTAAATGTTATTTATTGTATTGATGTGTTTTATGATTATTGGATATTTCATGTAATGCAAATGATATACTTTTGGTCATTGTTATGATTGAATGTTTAATTGGTAAAAACAAGATAGTTCATCGTGATTTTATTATTTGTGCCGAGTCTATAGTTTAGCGATTAAGACAAGTAATGAATATTGCATGCACTATGCCAAGATTTATTGATTAAAGTGTTCGTAATTAATATGACTACATAATTGGTTATGTCTATGTGACCGGTGCATGATGCCGTAGTGAATTCGTAAATGGTTATCTTTTATTTGATCTGTTAATTAATTGTTGTTTGGTTTGCCATTGTTTTAAACATTAATTTAATTTTAATCATCGTTCCAAACGATCCATTTCACAATTTAAATCGATTTCTTAATCATAAAATAAACTAGCAATTTAACCCTAATAAACATACACGCTCCCTACGGATTCGACCTTTACTTTCCTACACTAGTAGGTAGTTTGGACTATTTCTACGGGCCACAACGACGGCTCGTCAGATTTTGGCTATACCCTTGCTTGATTAATTTAACACTTTGCGGAAAAATAAATAATCTAACAACAACAAAAATATTAACCCTAACGGATCTAAACAAAATAAGTAAAGAAACTTAATAAAGTAAAAGAGAGAATAAAAAAACAAACTTTGGAGAAAACCGATTTCTCCCACGAAGAATGCTTCCACACCATACTCTGATCTGACGGCTAGTGCCCAAAGTGGGAACACCTCTAATGGTTCACACCCAATGAACCAAAGAGAGTATTTATAACTATGTTCCAAGTTCCAATTATATTGAGTCCCAAAAAAAGTTGGATTCTTTTAGAAAGTAGGAACTTAGAATTATGAATGAACGATTTGGAAGCTAGCATGCAACCTGATTTATAGTTGAGTAGAAACGTTAAATAAAGGTTGCATGGGAGATGTGGGAACCCCCTATAGGGGCTGACGCACGTACCCTAAGCCCATTAGGGTTTTCACAATTTTCTGTTAATTGCACTTTGGCCCCTAAAATCTGACGAGCCGTCGTTGTGGCCCGTAGAAATAATCCAAACTACCTACTAGTGCAGGGAAGTAAGGGTCGAATCCGTAAGGAGCATGTAGGTTGATTTGGGTTAATTTGTTAGTTTCTTTATGAATTAGGAAAGCAATTTAAATTGTGAATTGAATTGTTTGGCAGAGTGATTAAAACTAAATTACTATTAAACAATGGCAAAATAGAGAACGATTAAATAACATATCAAATTAAAGATAACCATTTACGAGTTCACTACTGCATAAGTAATTACTTAATTGAACATTATGCAATGGTCACATAGACATAGAAAATTACTCAATTATATTAATCATGAACCTTTTAATCAATAACGCTCAGCATAGCGTATACAATATTCATTACTTGTCTTAATCCCTAAACTATAGACTCGTCACAAATAATAATATCACGATGAACTATCTTGCTTTTACCAATTAAACCATTCGATCATAGTTATAACCGAAAGTACATTATTTGTGTAACATGAAATATTCAATAATCACAAAACACATCAATACAAATATGAATGTTCAATAAAATAACACTTAGCCGTAGATCCTCCACAAATGGCTGTGAAGCATCTAGCCTTCCATCATGAGTTCTTCACCGGTAATGACTGTGAGAATCATCTTCAGGTTTCAAGAGTGAACCATTAGCACTTCACTTCTTCGTACTTTGATCCGTGACTTGACCGCAGTAGGGCTTCTCTAGTGTTTTTAATATTTCAGAACTTCTCAAAACGTCCGCAGGTCATCTCTATTTATAGAGGTCAAGATTTTTAGGGTTTTTGACGTAGAAATGCGACTGTAGGGTTTTTATGCCGTAGAAGCTTAGCCCAAGCGTAGCACTACGCCCCTTGCGCCCGGGGTACGACTGACCTGCGCTGGGGGTACGTTGGAACTGCTCTATAGCTCTCAAACTCACTGTTTTGGAAGCGTTGGGCGGCATAGGCCTTCGCTCCCACCTGCTCGTTTCATGCTGAATTTGTTTGTGTTGCTTTGAAATGACATCCTGACCTAGAAAATGAAATATTGCGTAATAGTACTGAAGTTACGTAGTGAAAATGCATATACGAGCCTTTAAAACTACCGAAAACACGCAATAATACAGTCTTATCAAACCTCCCAACTTAACTCTTGGTCGTCCCCGAGAAAGCCTTAGAATCAGATCTAACTATGTGCTGATTGTATTAGCAGTGTGTTCTGTAAGTCCAGGTTAAGCCAGCCTTCACAATAATGCATTAAAATTTGAATGTAAGCTAAAGAA
This sequence comes from Centrapalus pauciflorus, assembly GCA_020465985.1. Taxonomy (NCBI): domain Eukaryota; kingdom Viridiplantae; phylum Streptophyta; class Magnoliopsida; order Asterales; family Asteraceae; genus Centrapalus; species Centrapalus pauciflorus. Next base: position 648,855 of record JAANYP010000559.1, read on the forward strand.
CATTTTCGCTTAAAACACATTTTCTCTTAGTAATTATAATGCATCTCACTTTTGGAAATTACCCTTTTAGCTCAAGGTTACAAGTCTTAAAACACGTGGGTCTTTTGACCATCTTTTTCCTCTATGCATGTATATAACAATATTACTTTTTATTACCATGCTTTGAATATTTTTTTCTTTTTAACTCGAGTTTTTATCATAGCTTTTCTAGTTGATCCATGTAGCGGGATTTGAGTCAATCATTCCCAAACCAGATGGTCTTAGGGGATTAGGCATGAATGGTACCCCGAAGGACTTAATTTCCCGAACCAACTAGGCTTCCCTAAAATATTCTAAAGCTAAAACATGATTAAGCTCTCCCCCTTATTGCATGAGTCTTCCAAAATCGTTTGACACATTATTTTCATTCAAGCACAAATGTACCTTAACTTACTTGAACTCAACTTACATTAAAATGTTAATTATTATCACGAATCTTAACATAATTCTAGAATTTCTTACTAACACTTACTAATTCTGGGTACATTTTTCTATGTGTCATCATTTTCCACGGCCTGATCAGCAAACTAGAACCATTGGGGAAATTAGAAAGACTGCATTGACACTAAGCATTCACATTTAACTGGACTCGACAATTGAAAACAAACCACACGCAATTACTGAAACGAAATTGTAAAAATTAAAATTCTAACCCAAACAAGCAAATCTAAATATGATAAATGTGAAGAGCAAGGAACGATGCTACCTGATCACTAGTAAGGAGGAGGACCAAAGATATTATTTAAGAAGTTACCAGCATGAAAATCCTCGTGATGTCAAACCTCCTTTCCAATATGACCAGATCTGATGTTCATGATATGTCGTAGCTCCCTGCCCAGGTGGTCAAATTTCAGTCTAATAGTTTTTTTTATGGAGGCTCGTTAGATCATATTAAACATCTCATAGAAACTACCCTCCCAGACTTAAACCATTGAGACGTCCTCATCACATAAACACACTAATAATGAGCCGCCAATAAACACAAGCACATTCTTAATAAAAAACTTTGCTTATTTGGAATAGATGAAACTAAATAAAAGTACACTTATGTCTAGAAAAAACTAAAATTGGGTAGGAAACCCTCCCCAACTTAGTTGGTGATACTAACATTTAACTAAAACAAAGATATAATTATATATAACTCGCCTTTTTGTAGGGAATCACGATTGCACTTAGCATGTGCAACAAGCCGTTAAACCCCTCAGTATCCCGAGTGGACGAGTGTTGTCTCGTGAGGGTTTCCAGAAACATACCCACAAAGTTCTCTGGGTTGCCTCCCAGGAAGCGCTAAGTTTTACGTCTTTAGCCAGACGTACTGCTCCTATACTAGCCTATCTATGTTTGGGATCTTTTAAACTGATTAGTTCAGAGACTAGCATATTATTGGTGGCCCATTACACATATAATTTTAACCTGTGTCTAATGGAAACTAGGGTGTTTTGGAAATTGATAATAGTCGTTCATCAGGGAAGGAGTCCTTAATGTGATCAATTATGTCTAGTGGCAACAACATTCTTAGTCCAACCTACTGCCTCTTTATACTTTACTAGTACTTGTAGTAGGGATTTTTCTTGTGCCTCGATCAGATATGATGAAATAATGACTGGTAGAGTGTCATTCTGACCTACGAAGGCATATTTGAAATGCACATGCAAGGTTTTTAATTTTAGATAGGTGGTTGTTCTATTGAATGCCTTGCATATTGAGGCAAATCCATTGGTAATTTCTCAGTCTTATGGGTCCACGGTGGTTGTTCAGATTCAAGCGTGAATTCCATGAATGTCTCGAGTTCATTGCATGTATCAAGCTAAGTTCATGATTGCTAGATAAGTTCATGAGATATGAACTTATGAAGATAAGTTCATGAGGCATGAACTTATAGTGATAAGTTCATGAGGTATGAACTTATGAAGATAAGTTCAAGAGGTACAAACTTATGGCTTATAAGTTCGTTCGAAATTAGTCCTGATAAGTTCAAACGAACTTATTTGCAAGGGCTTGAACTTATAAGTTCGTGTGCTTGGGCCATGCACGAACTTAAGTGTTATATCATGAACTTATGTTTATGAATTCCTGACAACTTTGAGAATCAGTATTTTTGATGATTTTGAGAGTTTCAAAGCGAACGAAGGAGCAGTATATCGTGTGGGGTTGATATTATATCGGCCATCATCGTGTTTGGCTCCGTGTTCTCATGTGTGTGTTTGTGATCGATCTGTTAACGTTAAACGAGGATTCCACACTCATTTGACGCCGTCACACCTTGATAGATCTGATAGGGTTGGACCTTTCAAGAGGCACATTGGAAAGAAGTTTCATAGCGTGGGCAAAGGACAGATGACCAATTTTGATGGGTCAATAATACATTCAGCGGTGGCTGAACCTGCTTCATGAGGTGAGGGGACAGGGGATGATTGCCTTTCAGATGTCACTGGTATTGGGACACCTTCATCAAGTGTAACACCCCGACTCCCGAGCAGGTACGTGTAATTATTCTATTGACTAATTATAATAGCGATTATTGCGTTGGTCCAATTACGTCCCGCATAGTGGCTTATACGTGTCGGGACGAGGATTATGTGGATTCGGGATATAATTTTAGTGGATTTACTATAATTATGGATTCACGGATTTAAATGGTGTAAGGTCGCCTGACTACGGATCCTATCTTGACGCGACACCTGCCAACGAGTGCGGAATCCTCGTTAGTGGCTTGACGGATAGACCACGCACACCAAAACACGGAGACTAGCACAGTGATAGACGAACAATGGATCGTCCCAACACGATGATTCTCTCCACACGAAACTCTCTGATTGCTAGGAAGTTCGAGATCGCCCTTTGCATTAATCGCTCTGAAATTCTGCAAAAGTCTGATAATTAATTGAATTAACCCTTAATTATACTACTCAGTTCGAGTTTGTCTAGGACAAGTTCGAACCTGGCCCAAGGCCTTTTCGAACTTGTCCTCTAACAAGTTCGAACCTTTGCCTTCAAACTTATGTTTGAACTTATCTTTGAACTTATGTTTGAATTTATCTTTGAACTTTATGTTTGAACTTATAGTAACACATTACCGTAAGTTCAAACATACAAACAATCAATATCAAACACATACACATATATCAAACACTTGTTAATATTCAATAGCAAGTAAATTGACTTACACAAAATGCTATCTATACTTAGACTGCTATCGTCACACAAGATGTACTAACAGACTCCCCCTTGACGATAGCTTCTAACTATTTACATTTTGTCTAAGTACTAGAACTATATAAGCTACTACCTGCATATATGCCTATATCAATACATACTCTAACTATCTTTTGGAATTTCCTAGCCTCAGATCTCCAGCCTTCATGAAAGAAAATTGGCTGATCATGTAGCTTTCGCAGGTCATCCTTAGATAGATTGATTAGGTGCAACGGATCGTATACTCTCAAAATCACTTTGTCTTCTGTATCCTCCATTACTGCTTCAGCTGTATCATTGTCTATATACCACCATTTCATGTTTCTAAGAACGTTCTGTGGCATAGACTTCATTGGTACCTTTTTCAAGCATTTAACTAGTTTGTACACCATTTTAGCCCATGGTCTTCCCGTGTGAGGATCTATTCTTGACTCATCCTCAACTCTTTTGCCTGACCTCGACTTGAGTCTTTCAAACTTTCTGGATATACCCTCTCTTCGGATTATCTTCGCGATCACCTCAGCAAAAGGGTCGTCACCAATGTTTTTCAACTCTTTCCATGCTAATTCTTTCACTTCAACCTTTGGCAGAGTGTTAAACACTTTGAGCGTTCGCCTCACGTATTGAAGTCCGTCTACTCTCTTTAATATAAATAGCTGCAGATCCCTGTCAAAGAACCAGCTAATAATTCCACCTGATAGGTTTTCGGAACCTGGCACTCTCATCCTCATTTTCATCTTTGGCTCTGCCTTCTTTTCTTCCTTACGGACCCATAGATTTAACAATTCAGCTCTGGTTGGTTCTTTATCAGCTTCCTCCAGTTCTGAATCTTCTACAGAGGCCAACTTAATCTCATCTATATCAATTACATTTTGATCGTTATGTACATATTGTTCTGTGATGGGTTGTGAATGAATGATTAGTTCGTCAATGTTGTCATCTTCATCTTCCACGACCTCCTCATCAGATTTCCAATTAACTATATCTTCAGGTACAAACTCCCCCTCCTCCAAATCTTCAACATCATCCTCAAAATCAAACATTATTTCTTCTTCTACTATATCCATCAGAGCATATATCATCTCGCTCTCAAAGGACTTAGAAGCTTCACCTTCAGCCCTTTCTTCTACTGCAGACTGACTTGGCTCCCCCTGAATTGTTGCTTGCTGAGCAGTCGGAAAATCTGCTATCTCACTTTCTATTCTTGCCTCGGGATTATTGTCGTCATCATCATCTCTCCTCATCACTTGGGCTTATTTACAGCTATTCTCCCCCAGAGCTTGAAGATTCTTCAGTAACTGCTCCAGGAGGGACTTCATTGATTTAATCTCAGAAGCTTGATCAGCAACAGTTGTTTTCAGTTCAGCGTTCTCCTGATCAAGTCTGGCGTTATGAGCTTGAAGTTCTTTTACTGCTGTGGTAAGCTGGAAGATTTGGACTGTTTGGAAATCCACCTTGCTCCTCAGCTTTGTAAATCGCTGATTCTCAGTAAATGTGGATGATGTAGATGAAATGGATGTAATTGGTGATGGCGTGATGGATGGTTGAACAGCTGGCATTTCAGGCTCTGGAGCAGAGGTGGATGAAGCTCCCTGCATAAAACGATGCCTCTTCGCCCTATGCCTAGGAACAAGAGGAGCTGGATCTTCTACTTCAAAATCGGAATCATCATCTGAGGCTCTAGCAGCTCTTGTATCTTCTTCTCTCGTACTGACCACAATTCATGAACCATATCTGCCTATGCGGACAGATGGATCAACACGCTCTACCTCTACTTCCTCTACTTCTACCTCTTCAACTTCCTCAGATGCAGACTCAGACTCTGAGGCGGTCATAGCTTGACCCTCGACCTCAGGCTGTGCTCCTGCTTCTTCTCCTAGGACCTCAAAGTCCATTTCGTCACCCTCTTGTGGCTGATATTCATCTATGTCTCTAAAAATATCAATGAAATCAGCTAGAGGCTCCAAGATTTTATCAATTAGCTCAGCGGCAACATCTTGCTGTTCCTGAGTACCATGAGCCCATATTTCCTCTAGAGTCTTTACTCTAGGATCGATTTCTAGGGCTACTGTTGAAGTGCCTGCAGCGTCTGAAGATGGACCTGCTGCCGTTGACTCTTGAACTCTGCTTGATGATGGCCTGGATGCCTGAGTTTGACTTGTTGTAGCTCTTTGCCTCCTTCTTGGTTGCGGTTGAGGTTGTGGCTGTTGCTGCTGTTGCTGCAGTGGCTGCGGCTGAGGCCCTTCTCCAGCCCAGTTATCCCCTTCTGGGGCTACAAAATCTGGATTAATCACTGCCCAGAAGAGAGGTGCATCAAGGGGCCTGATCTGCTCAGCCCTGTGGGCATTGTACGACTGGCAGTCAGCAAAAATTCGTTTATCTATAATCGCCAGACTCTGAAGATCCGGTAGCTGTGGCAGATTCGGCAATAAATGTCGGATTAGCATCATCGCGAAGCGCGGATACATCAAAAACCTTTAACGTGCTGGAGCCGTGATCTGATGCACGAACTCAGCAAAGAACATTTCCGAATAGCTAAAGCCCTTATTATATACCAAAGCAATCATGGCCGACTGCATCTTGGAGACAATGTAATCGAATCCAGCCTTCTTAGGTGTAAAGCACACCATAATAACATGCGCCAAATATCTCCACTGCCCTATTAATCCACTTTTCATGTACGAAGGTTTGGTTATATCTAGTGCATATTCCATTCTCAAGAAGGCCGCTTGCCTTATATTTACAGGGAAATCAATGGGTCTTGCCTTTTGATCTTCTGTTCGGAGCTGCAGAACCTGACGCAACATGTTAGCAGAAAAAACTATTGGCTGCCCACCGACTCTGGTTCGCAAAACTGTCGGGGTAACAGTGCAGTCCACTTGTAAGTGTTCCTAAAATTGTCTTACATATGGTAAGACTATTTGCACATTATGGGATAGGGCATAAGAAACCCTGGAATGTGCCAAAAACTCCACCATCTAATCTAAACGACTGAGCTTCGGGAAGCTCCCTATCTGGAGACATTACCATATTATGCTTTTGGAAGAACGCTCTTTCACCCATAGCTGCACATAAAAATAGTAACCACATTAGTAAAAAGACAAAAATGAAACTTGTTTAATTTCGAATTTGTTTTACTTTGAACTTACATAAGTCCAAAATCCAACACATTTGAATTTCTACAAGTTTTGAATTATTTTATACAAACATTCGAATATAATAACAGATTCGAAGGATTATTCAAATTCGAATTTGTTGATAAATTCGAATTTTCTGACGAGTTCGAACATGATGAACATGTTCGAAGTCGGTCACTTTCGAATACAAATCCATGATTTTAACCCCATTTGACATGGAAAATAGTATTAACTAGTCCTATTTGGTTCTAATCGAAGATATATGCAATTTATTCAAAGATATATGCAATTTATTTGAAGTTTCATCGGTTAAAACTTGTGATTTTGAATCACAAAGTTTAAACCCCAAAAACTTCAAATTGGTCGATTTTTTGCTATAAATGAGTCCTAGGCTACCTAAACTTTGTATAATACTGATGTTTATACCTAAATTTGTTGGTAGATTCGATCACACAAGAGCAAAACTTCGAGAAATAATAGAAACTTCGAAATCGGTAAACTCGAAGAAATAAGTTCGAAATCGCAGTGGGCAAGTTCGAATGACTAGAATCGAAGGTAGGTGACATAAATGAGTCACTGTTGGCCTTTATATACTAACAACCTTCGAACTTACAGTTAAACTCGAATTTTCTGACAGATTCGAAAATTAATTCGAGTTTGTCTTAAATTCAAATATAATTGAAAATTTTGAAAATCTTTGAATAAAATTCAACTTTTTCAACTTTTTCATGTAACGGAACAAACTTTACAAAATTATTCACACTAAGCAATAGATTTTCAGGCAATGTTTGTTTATTCAACTAAAGATGCATCCTTAGTAACTTTGACCTTTTTCCTACTTAGAATAAAATACAATAAAATAAAAGAAATAAAATAAGATAAAATAAAAATTTTAAATAAAATTTAAATTTAAACTACTCAAAAATACCTTTTTTAAAATCTACATCCTATACTAACAGAATACTTTTGGTGAGAAAGTCAAAGAAAGGTTCAATCAGATAGCGGTGTCAAATACGCACTTTCAGTATTACACTCTCACACTTAGGAATTTTTGATTCCTTGATTGTTTGTCGTGAGACACATCTCTAGGCGATTGTTGGTATGATTTTCCCTTTAAACATATTACATTTTGGAATATCCCTTGGCCTTTTTTATTTATCAAGAAACTACCTTACGTGTCTCAGAGTTAGACATACTTTTATGATCAAGGCATACACACAAAAATTATAACTTTTCGGTATTGCAAATTTTCTTTAAAAGGCAAACGTCGGACACAGTTCTGTATTTACATACAACAGAGTGTCTTACTTTGTCTTAAAGTTTATTTTAAAGCTAGCAAGACAGCGGTGACAGGTCTGTACTGACGTACAACAAAGCGACTTATCTTGCTAACTCGAGTCAAACCAGAGGCAACAGGTCTGTACTCACGTACAACACAGTTACTTGTTTTGACTCTCAATTCACTATCATGATTTTTCTATTCTTTTCTTTTCTTTAAGGTGTATCTGATGTGGCTATACATCCCCTAGAAACTTTGCATAGCTCATTTAGAATCAATATCTGTATGTCTCTAACATAAAAATTAAGACACTTTGGTCATACATCTAAGTTAGTTACACATATGACTTTTTCTTGAATATTTTATTAGCTTTGAGATTCCCTTTGTGCATTATGCCTACCAACACATCAATCTAGAAAATGTATATCACTTAGAGTTTTAGGTGCATTATGTGTGAAAGCTTAACACATAGAGATTGTATCGACTGTGCTAATTTTCGTCACTTTTAACCTAAGTATTTAAGACTTAACTCATTTTCTAATATTCTCTTATTTTTTTAAGCTTTTTATGGTTCTCTCTTTTTTCTTTTGTTCTTCACAAATAAGAATAAGCTAATAAAATAAACGACTAACCTACTATAAAAAGAAAGAAAAACTTACTGCTATAAAATGAAATAAATTCTACTAAGGTCAAGTTACTCTAGATTACGCATGCCATTTAGTTGAACTTACAACTCAAAACGTGACTTATCAAAAGCTTTAGTAAATAAATCAGCATTATTATCTTCTGTTGCCACTTTTACTTGCTTAATTAAGTTTTTTTCAGCACAATCACGTATAAAATGGTGTCTTATGTCTATGTGCTTTGTTTTTACTGTGCTTAACTGGATTATTGGTTATAGAAATAGTTGAATGGTTGTCTATCGTAATAGGAGTATGAGTATAAGTCAAACCGTAATCCCGCAATTGTTGTTGTATCCACAAAACCTGTGAACAGCAACTACCAGCAGCTACATATTCGGCCTCGCACGTTGACACGGCTACCGAAGTCTGTTTCTTGCATTGCCAGGAAACGAGCCTCCTACCAAGGAACTGACAACCTCCAGTTGTTGACTTTCGATTCAAGCTGCACCCTCCATAATCTGAATCTGTGAAAGCTTCCAATTCCAGATCACCATCCGCGTGATACCAAAGTCCCAGCTTCGGTTTCGACTTGAGGTATCTCAGAATCCGCTTCACAGCTTTCATATGAATCTCTTTTGGATTAGCTTGAAACCTAGCACAAATACACACAACAAACATTATGTCAGGTCTAGAAGCTGTTAAATACATGAGTGACCCGATCATGGCCCGATATAAAGTCGGATCCACATCAGTATCACTTTCTGTACCCGGTGCGAGATTATGATTCACTTGAATCGGCGTGCTAAAGTGAGCCGTCAGCTTGGTTCCTTCCATCCTGAAGCGCTCTAGAATATCGTAGACATACTTCGTCTGATGGATAAACATACCCTCCTTCCTCTGTTCAACTTGCAAACCCAGAAAGAAGTTCAGCTCTCCCATAACACTCATCTCAAACATAGACTTCATCACCTTCTCAAAGTCTTTGCACATCTGCTCGTCTGATGACCCGAAAATGATATCATCGACGTACACTTGTACCAAGATGAAATGTTCACCCTTCCTCTTCACAAACAGTGTACTATCAATTCTCCCTCTTTCAAACCCGTTGTCTAAAAGATGAGTTGATAGCGTCTCATACCACGCCCTTGGGGCTTGATGTAGTCCATATAAAGCCTTATCAAGACGATACACTCTGTCTGGATACTTTGGATCTGTAAACCCCGGCGGTTGTTCAACGTACACCAGTTCCTTCACTTTGCCATATAGAAAAGCACTCTTTACAGCAAGTTGATAAACTTTAAAGCATATGAAGGATGCAAAGGCCAGAAACAAACGGATTGCCTCAAGCCTTGCCACTGACGCAAATACTTCATTGTAATCGATTCCTTCCTCTTGGTTGAAACCCTTTACGACTAGTCTTGCCTTGTTGCGAGTAACGATTCCTCGATCATCTCTCTTGCACTTAAAAACCCACTTGGTTCCTATTGCAACTTCTCCTTGAGGTAACGAAACTAACTCCCACACTTCAAGTTTTCTGAATTGTGACAGCTCTTCTTGCATCGCTTCAACCCAAGAGGTGTCTTTCAGTGCCATTTGCACATTCTTCGGCTCTACTTGTGAGATGAAACATGAATACAGGCAAGTGTGAAAAGCCTCAGAGTCATTGATCATCGACAACAACACTATGTTGTTATTCAAACTACTCTTAGTCCTCACACCAACATTCGGATTTCCTATGATACTCTCAAATGGATGATCCTTATTTATTCTCGATGTTTCTATCTCATCAACCCTTAGATTATCTCCTAAATTTGACCCTATCTCACCTAATGGGGGACGACTTCAGACTCTACATTTTCTTCCTCATGATCACTTTCCTCAGAGTTAGAATTTGTTGTCCGATTTTCGTTTGTAGGCAACTCAAAATCATTCTCTACTGGAGATATATCTTCTGTTGTTGTAGGCTCAGATGTTGATGGAAAGGTCGTCCTCAGAAAACTTTGACCGTCGTCATTCAGATTTAATGACGATGTACCTGCATTTCCATCCAAAGGAATGTTAAATGATTCAAACAGTTTGTCATAATAAAAAATCCATTCCGGACCGGTTTGGGGTTCATGTGTATAACTTGTTACATCAATGTTATACACAATTTCTACCGTACCATTTGATTTGTTAAAAACCCTTTTATTTGGTGAGTTCGGCACATAACATAGGAAATAACCTTCGTCAGCCTTTTCACCAAACTTAGGTTGATGTTTTGTTTTCATTAACGTACACGGTACCCCAAATGGTTTGAAGCCAGTTAAATTTGGTGGCCTTTTATTCAAAACTTCATAAGAGGTTTTGTTCAGTGATTTGACAGTAAGGACCCGATTTAAAACATGACAAGTGGTATTCACTGCCTCCCCCCAAAACATGGTAGGAAGCTTTGAATCCGAGAGCATGGTCCTTGCTGCCTCAATCAAAGTCCTGTTTTTGCGTTCTGCCACCCCATTTTGCTGTGGCCCATAAGGTGCTCTAAATTGATGCACTATGCCTTTTGATAGGCAATATACACCAATTATAGTGTTTTTGAATTCCGTTCCGTTATCACTCCTGATACGTTTTACGCGTGTCCCGTAGGAGTTTTCGACTTGGTCTAAGAACCCGATTAGCTTGGCAGCTGTCTCGTCCTTTGTACCTAAAAAGAAAACCCATGAAAATCGTGAGTAATCATTAGTGATAACTAAACCAACTACCACCTATACTCCTTTTGTTGATTGGTCCGAACAGGTCCATATGCAACAAATCGAAAGCCCCAGATATAGAGTTCTGAGTCTTGGACTTGTGTGCCTTCTTGTGTTGTTTGCCTTTCTTGCACGGTACACACTTGTCTTCAAACTGAAAACTCTTCATTGGAACACCTTGCACCAGTCCATTCTTAGTGATGTAGTTCATTTTTCTTAGGTGCAAGTGTGCCATGCGTCTGTGCCATAAAACGGATTCGGTTTCTGAAGCTTTTGAAAGAAGACATATTGGTCCCATCGAAGATTCCGGTTTATTCATGTGTAGCATGTCCAAGTCATTCTTCCTTGGGGCCCTCATCAATATCCACTCTTCAGGTACTTTAAGATACACTAATGAGATTGTGATCAAGATTTAAGATACACTAATGAGATTGTGATCAAGTTTATCAACGTGGTAAACTTGATCAAGTTTGATAGTCCCATTAGTGACCACTTCAGTACCGGTGATATTTCCTCCTTTGTTACCAGCGAATGATACAAATCCCCTATTCCCTCCCTTGAAGTCTGTGAGTAGACTTCTTTCCCCAGTCATGTGCCTAGAGCAACCACTGTCAACGAACCACTTGTTGTTTAGACCTGTAGTTATCTCCTGCACATGAAAGAAAATAGGTTAGTTATCACGGGGAACCCAAGCCATAACTGACTTGGTAATACCATTCTAATCCACATACGTGAACTCCTTCAAATACCCATCTCTCCTTTTAGGTGACTTGGGTGTTTGATTTAGAGCCTGTTGTGGTGCAGAGTGATTTAAGTTCACTCTCGGCCTTTGTGTAGGCATTTGCTGTAGAGCCCTTGAATAATTTCGATTATAAGGCATTTCCGAGTGATATCCCGGGGCTCTACCTGGTGTCTGATGTCTTACAGGAGTGTGTGACCTAACCGGAGTGTAAGCTCTTCTAGGTGTAGTACTCCTATAATTTTGTTGAGGTCCTGACCTAGATTGATTTGGGACTCTATTTGGTGAATTAGTCCTAACCACTTCATTAGGTCTGCCTAACACAGGTGTTTGTTTCACAACAGTCTTAGGTGTGGCTTGCACAATTTTCTCGGTGTTTTGAGAACCACTTGTGCTTGCGACATTTGAAGAAGGTTTATGTTGTTCCGGCTTTACATTTTTAGGTGTAGATTCTACCTTCCTATGTGGACAACTAGAAGCAACATGTCCCTTTTCATGACATCTAAAACAAGACATTTTGTCAATAGACTTCTTATGCGTGCCCTTTGACTTAGGTGTCTCACTAGTGTCATGTTCTTTTGTCTCAACTATAGTGACTGTTTCTTCTTTTTTATTATTAAAGTCAGGATTGGCTTCTCCTACAATCTTATCACTAGAAGATGGCACAAATTTGACTTTCTTAATCTTGGCATTGTTACTAGTCACCTTAGTTTCTTTATCCTTAACAGATTCAGACATAGGTTCAGATGCTACCTCTGATTCAACTGATTTATCAGTTTTATTTTGAGGCTGAGGCACATAGTTATCATTGAAAGGTGGAGGACTCTCATTATACCCTAAACCTACAGATTTCTTAGACTGACGTTGTGCATCTAGGATCTTTCCTAGGTTCAGTGAAGAGTTCCTAAACTTTTCCATTTTACTATTCACCTCTGCAACCTTAACCTTAGCTTCTGCTAGCTCTACCTCTTTAATCTTAAGCTCTTTGGTCAACGCCTCAACACGTTCATACATTAGTTCTATTCTAACACATTGCTCACTCAACTTGTCTTTTAGAACTATGACATCTTGTGCATCTGCCTTAAGCTTATTTCTAAGGTCTTCTTTTATATCTAATAGGCTAGCATTGTCCGATTTTAAGGATTCATTTTAAGCAGTTAGATTAGTATGTGTTTCTAGTACTAAATTTAATCTATCATTAGTAGTAGCACAGAAAGCACATAAATCGCGAAATGTAGAGTAGTTCAGAATTACCTTTGCGTGAGCTGAATCCACGTTTGCCATTTGTGCAGCAAACTCTAGAATTGTAAGACTTTCTGACTTCTCTACAAGCACTGGACTGGTATCATTCTGATGTCTGTCCTCTGCTTCTTCATCTGCTCTGACACTTCCAGTCTCTGTTACTTCAGCCATGAAGGCTCTAGCGTTAGACTCTGGATGTGTACTCCAGTCGTATGTTCCATCGAGCTGTCTGTCAGATATGACATTGGTTAACAGACTAGCTATGTTTGCCTGATTACTGGAACTACCGGCTGATATCTCCCTTGAGATTGATTCTGGTAGTTCTCGACTTTAGGTCTTTGACACTCTCTTGCAATATGTCCTAACCCCTGGCAGTTGTAACACTTAACTTTGGATTTGTCAAATCCAATCTTATTGTTGCTGACATTTAGATTCCTACCCGTCCTCTTGATGAATCTCTTAACTCGCTGAGTCACCATGGCCAGTTGCCATTGGAGATCCATCTCCTCTAAATCATCAGGGTCCACCTGATCATAGTCTTCATCCCATAGCGCAGGATCGTTGATTTTCCCTTGAACGCAATTGCCATAAGCGGCTACAAATGAAGCCAAAAGATTTAGATGGTCTTCAGCTGATTTTGCGCTCATCGACATCCTTGAGTATCCTTGAGATGTAGAAGCAAACTGAGTTGGCTTTTCTTCCGGTCTAGAGTACCCTAAGAAAGCCCGGCTCCCTGAGTCATCTACTTCAACCGGAGTCGATGTTTCACCCGTAAAGAATGATGTAGCCGTCTTTAATTCATTTGCCACTGAAGGTTTGGACTTCCCAAAATACATATCCGGATCATGTACTTGGTCATACTCCCGTTCCTTCTTCAGCAATTCAAAGTTATAGGCCCTCAGCGTTCCTATGACTTTTTCTAGAGTTAGAGTCTCAAACTTCTCTTCATCATGTTTTATCAGCGCCACATACATCTCCCATTTGGCTGGTAAAGCATCTAGAATTTTCTCTAACTCACGATACTCGACATCGTGGTTGTCTAACTCAGTCAACAAATGATAGAATCTGGTAATGGTCTCATCCAGCTTTTCGTTTTTCAAAGCCTTGAATATAGCGAACTGCTGCTTGAGCATTTCCATTCTACCTTTCCTAACCCTAGGATTTCCCTCACACCTTTTCTCCAGTGCATCCCACAACTCTTTTGCTGTTCGTTGATTGCGAAATGTGTGCAAGATTTCCTGAGGTAAATCCATTCTAATAATCGAGAATGCTCGGTTCTCGGCCTCATATAACTTCTTATCATCATCCTTCATCATTTGATATGACAAGACTCGTTGACGTCCCTCAACTTCTGTTGTAAGTGGAATGTATCCCTCGTCGATACAAATGCACATTCTCATATCATTGAAACGAGCGAAGTCGGCGAACCTATCCTTCCACCAATAATAATCTTCTAATTTCATCAACTTAGGTGGAGAATTTGCCTTTCCGACCTCATGATCCATTTCAATAAACCTTTGTAAACTTGTCATTGTTTCGTAAAATGTTTAATTTAAAACTTAATTAATTTAATTCGAAATTAATTTAAATTAACACTTTCGAACTTGAGGAAGTTCGAATATAATTAATTTTAAATTTGTTTAAAATTAAATTCGAAATTAAGTTTGAACTTCAACCAAATTCGAAATATTTGACAAATTCGAAGGTTTTGCCAAAATCGAATACTTAAATTTGAAATTAAGGAAACTTCGAAAATGAGCAAATTCGAATTGAGCAAATTCGAATTTTCTGACAAAATCGAATTTTGAATAAACCCTAATACCCCTTTGATGTTCGAGCGCTGCAAGTTCGAAAAACGGCCAACAATTCGATTTTTTCAAGGTTTCAGTTTAAACCAATATTTTTAAGTGAAAAAATATTGATTTCGACCAAAAAATTGAACTAATGCAAACAATTCTCCGTTATGTTGCTTGTATAGCTCAAAAATCTATCAAAAACGTGATTTGACCGTCCAAAAACGTCAAGAAACCACGGATGTTACTTGTGAACACGAAGAACACCACGAACACCCTAATGGCTCTGATACCACTTGTAAGGTCGCCTGACTACGGATCCTATCTTGACGCGACACCTGCCAACGAGTGTGGAATCCTCGTTAGCGACTTGACGGATAGACCACGCACACCGAAACACGGAGACTAGCACAGTGATAGACGAACAACGGATCCTCCCAACACGATGATTCTCTCCACACGAAACTCTCTGATTGCTAGCAAGTTCGAGATTGCCCTTTGCACTAATCGCTCTGAAATTCTGCAAAAGTCTGATAATTAATCGAATTAACCCTTAATTATACTACTCAGTTCGAGTTTGTCTAGGACAAGTTCGAACTTGGCCCAAGGCCTTTTCGAACTTGTCCTCTAACAAATTCGAACCTTTGCCTTCAAACTCATGTTTGAACTTATGTTTGAATTTATCTTCGAACTTTATGTTTAAACTTATAGTAACACATTACCCTAAGTTCAAACATACAAACAATCAATATCAAACACATATAATCAAACATATATCAAACACTTGTTAATATTCAATAACAAGTAAATTGACTTACACAAAATGCTATCTATACTTAGACTACTATCGTCACACAGGATGTACTAACAAATGGGAATTATTGATGTAAATTCTGTATTTTGATAATGGGGTCGGGTATTAGTGTCGAACCCGCGTTATAACAGGATCCGTATATGTACGTATATGTGTATGACGTGCGTTTCTTTTCCTTCCTTTTGTGCAAACTGTGAGAAATAAGTGAGGGTGTGTTCTTGTGTAGGTCCCAAAAGATATCCCAAGTATATAGCCTTAAGCTGGGGGGGGGGGGGTGAATACAGCTATTTAAAAACTACACACAATTTTCTCAATGTTTGTATGTATTATCAACAAATGTTAATTACAAACGAGCTTGAATGCGGAAAGGTTCAAGCTGAGATGACAAATATAACAGTATGTTTAACTAGTCTAAGACAGACTTAAACTGATTACAATGAATACACTCACTGTGTTTACAAGACTCTGAGGAGCCGCTTGAACAAGAACAGCTTAGACACTGAGCACTGTTTTATTCAAGCAGACTTGCATGCATGAAAGACACACTTTGAATGCACATTCACTCTAGGTTTCAGCACTTAGCCTTTTGGCTTAGTCTTTCAATCCTTAGAAGTTTCTTTTTATACTCACTCAGAGGATCTAAGTGAAGCTTCTTCATTGGACGGAATGAAAAAGGTAAAGTCTTGTTGAAAAGACAACATACACTTTTCTGCATATTCTGAAAAGCAGACTTGTCTTCTTGTGGGCAGAACTTTTGTCTTTTCACTTTGTCTACTGTTGCATTGCCTTTAACTAAATAAAGAATGTCAACTTTGTGTTTTTCTTCCTTTATAAAGGCCTATTTTGATATAAGAAAAAAGGTCTGTCACCCTTTTTCAAATATCCTTTTGTCTTCATGTAACAGAACAGCTTGGGCAGGCTAAGCAGTTCTGATTTCCACTTTGTCTTCGACTTTGTAAGCTGATCTTATAGTCAAAAACAATACATGAGGACTTGGAAACAGATTCCATAAAGTGTTTAGCCTGTTCACAAAGAACAGGTTCTGTTCACAAAGAACAGAACACTTGTAAACTGCCCAAGCTGCTCACCAGTGTAGAGCAGCGTAGACAGTTTATGTCCAGCCTGTTCAGCAGACTGAACAGCTTGGGCAAAACTGCCTTTGTTACAACACATGTAACACATAGAACAGCTTCAGGCTGATATTGCAAATCATTTTCAGGTTTCAATAAGGCATATAACAGGCCTTAAATTCAACCTTCAAAGGCATCAACAGGTTTGATTAATAATCTCCCCCTCAGATGTAGAACAGGTTTGACTGGGGCCTTTTTGTGCCTAACAATCTCCCCCTATTTGCAATAACCAGTCTAAGCTGGCCTTATCAAAAGTCACTATATATTTTTACATTACATTTGTTGAAATAGAATTACAACATCAACATAAAGTAAAAGATCAGTTTATATATACACTGATTTTTTATTACATTAGAACAACACATGTTCTTACAAAAGTACAACTGATGTACTGATGTATATTACAACTAATGCAAAAGAGAAAATTACAACATATGTAAATAAAGTACAACTAATGTACATCAGATTTTGGACTGTTTTTGTTGGGTACAGATAATGGTAAGCCTGTCCAACTGATGGACAGCTTCCATTCTTCACCTACCCAGATGGTTGATGGACTTCATCACAATGGAGGGGGACCTTCAAACATCTTCTCAAGTTGCTCTCTAGTATCCTCAAGTTCTTCAATCTCACTTCTTATTATCATAAACTTGGGATCCTCAAGTTCACCTCATTCATAACAGCCTCTGAGCTGATCCCAGATAGCTGCTCTCCACCTACTTGACTGCCTAAATGAAATTGCAAGTCTGAAGGCTACAAGCTGTCTCAGATCCACCTTGTATAGATCTGATGCTCTCTGAAAGCATTTCTTCTGAGTTAAGGGATCTACAAAAAATGCCCCCAGCTCAGGCTCTTCAATGATGTTTCCATCTTCAAACTCAATTCCACTAGGCAGGCTGTGATCAACTCCTTTCATATCAATAGCATAGTCACCTTGTTCTATCAGGATGAGGAGTTATTCCATCTCAGTGTCCTTCCTTGTCCTCCTGGCCTTTATTTTTGGTTGTGTCACATAGACACCTTCACTAACTTTTTTGGAGATCAGGCCAAGATTCTTTACTCTCTCCATCAGCTTCTTGACATATGCTCTGATAGTCTTAGCAGTTTCTGACTTAGACTCACTCAGAGCAACTGCCAGCTCAATCCATTCTCTGTACCCCATTTGTGCAACGTCAGTGTAGTCATATGTTTCTAGTTTTGGGCCTACTGCACCCATTCTGATTATTTTCAACTTCCACTGACTGCCTTTTCTTGATATGGGCACAGCTTTGACATTTGCTTCCTTGGCAAGCCTTCTATCAGCAACATCTTGAAATTTTCTTCTTGCCAGGTTGTCAAAGTGAAACTGAGCTCTTGCAGAGGGCACTGAAGTTTTGGTCACTGAGACCAGAGCACCTTTTTCTTTCTCTGCTTCCTTCTCTTCTGCTGATCCCTTAGCAGCTTCCAATATTTTCTTTTGCACAACCAGAGAGGACATTTTGACTTTCCTTGCCTCTTGAAGTGCAAAAGACTTAGCAGCTTTGGCAGATTCTTCTTCTTTCCTTAAAGCTTCCAGGGCTTGAAGCTGTTATTCTCTAAACTCAAAATACTTGTGCATAGGAAGACCCATTTCTTTGGCCCTGGCTTTGTGAAATTTAAGCTCTGCTGCTTTCTGCTGTTGAGATTCAGTTGCTGCTTTTTCTTTTCCTTTAGCTGCTATAGTGACAGCAGCTTCAGGACTTTCCTCCTCCTCTTCTTCTTCTTCTAAAATCAGATGCCTCCTTCTGCTGCTTGGCCTGCCCTCAGGAATAGATTCCTCCCCCTTAGACTGAGCAGGGATTGGAGATTCAGTCTGAGTAGGCTGAGCAGCGTGAGAGGCACCCTTCATTGCAGGTACTGATTTCTCCTAAAGAGAAGAAGTTTTCTCCCCCTTAGACTTAGTCTTCGAGGCAGATGACTTCTCCCCCTTTGAAGGAGATGTACCAGCACCTTCAACACCTGGTCTGCCTGAAGACACGAAGTCATCAGGCTTGCCAGCAGTTTTGGCAGCAGGCCTGGGGCCAACAAGGCTATTCACTAAGAATGCCAAATTTTCCTTCACCTCTGCAAGCTGGGAAAGACAGGTTTGAAGAGAAGAGGATTGGGTATCAGCAAGGGAGGTCAGCTTAACAATGTTTTCCCTATCAGAAGCTGTGAACAACAAACTTTGAAGCTGTGCAAGATGTAGTTCTAGAGAATCTTGCACATCAGCACGGTTTGATGACACAGAATTTGATAGGGAGCCAATGAGGGTATTCAAGCTGGCCAGAGTATCAGGAAGTGTAGAGTTGCAAGAAGTTAGGAGAGATGACAGCTATTGAGAAATAGCTGTCATTGAGGACACAGAGTCCTGTTGTAGTGAAAGAATTGAGGAGAGGGATGTGGATACAGTTTGCAGCTGTGCAGTGAGTGCAAGCAGCTGTGGAGAATTATCAGTTTGTGGAGTGGCAGGGAAGGAATCCTTGAACAAATCAAAGAACCCCTTAAGCTGTTCAGACACAGAGTCTGAAATAAGAGAGGGTAGAGAGGTCATAGTAGTTTCTAAAGAACCAACTTTGTTGGTCAGCAGAGAAAGCTGATCCTTCAATGGCAGGTCTTTAGGAGATGGAGGTGTATGGGTGGACTGTTTGGATTGGGTTGATGGAGAAGACGATGATGAAGCTGGTGTATGAGGATGTGATGGAGAGGGAAGAGGAACATTTGAGAGAAGCTCCATAGCCTGGGCAAAAGTAATGTGGCCCAGCTTGGAGGGGTCAAAGGGTCCCTCAGCAGCGGCTGTAGCTGCATCATCAGGAGAAGGGGTTGAGGTTGGGAGCCTTTCAGATGCTGCTTGTGTTGCAACACCTTCATGAAGGCCAATGGGTGTTCCCTCTGCAGTGCCTTGGTGTAAAAGCACCTCATCATGGGGAGATGGGATATGCATTTCAACATCAGCAGTGGTGAAACCTGCTGATGGAATTTGCATAGAAGGAGCATCCTCACCAAAGGGATGGTATGTTCCCTGAGGTTCATCAGCTTGGGTTGTTGGTCCCTCAGCAGTTGTTTGGTGTAGAACAGCTGTATCATGGGGAGCAGAAGTTTGAGGCTGAGCTGCTGATTGGTCTATACCAGCAGTGTGGGCACCTCGTGCAGACTCAGGATGTAAAGAAATGTGAGTAGGGGACAGTGTGGACTCAGTATGGAGTGGAGAGGGATCCTGTCTTTCAATATTCTCAGCCTGTTGGGAGGCTGGAATAGTTGAGGTGGTTATCTCCTTTTGTACAACTGGTTCCTGTTGGGAGGAACCAGAGGGTTTAGGCTGACTCTGGGTGGACTCAGGTTGGAGTGAAGCAGGCTCCAATTGTGCTGAACCTTCTCCCAAAATAGGAGAGGCAGCAGGGGTGGCTTCTCTTACAACTGAACCCTGTTGGGAGGGTACAGAGGAGCTGGTTGTTTGGGCTGATTTTCTTTTGGCTAGAGATTTGCGTTGGTAGTGGATGGATGAAGTGGGTGATTGGGGAGAGGTGATGAGAAGTTCAGACTGGACAGGTTGAGAGACTGGGTCAGAAACAGGTGGGTTGACCTGTTCCCTGGTCTCAGGTGCCACAGAGGCACCAACCACTAAGGCTTCAGGTTCAACAGATGAACCAGGGTGAGGAGCCTGCTCCCCCTCAGCCACAGAGGCTAAGGGTGCAGACTCAGACTGAGCTGTTTTGGCCTTCTTTTGCACAGGCCCAGCTTCAGTGGTTGCCATGGTCCTCTTAACAAGTTTGGACATGGCTTTGGATTTTCTCTTGGGAGCAGCTTCTGGATCCACCCTCACATCAGAGGGTCCTTCCATCAATCCTAACAACCTCCTCTTTGGTGTGGACAGAGGAGGCTCATTGGGAAGAACAGCAGTGTAGAAAACTCTATTCCCTATTACAGGGAAGGCAGCAGTATGAAGTAAAGGTTGAGAATTGTACAGGTGCTCACCACAAATATGCCTGAATATGAGGCTCGGAAATCTGGGGTATCGAACAGCAACTGGTCTTGGCTCCTGCTGCACCAGATTCCTCAAGTTCAGGAAGATCCACTTAGCCATGTCCAATGTAGTCCCATCCACCAGCTGTAGGACTATTGAGATTTCATCACGGCTCAGTTGGTCAAATGAACCAACTTTGCTGCTGAAGCTCATCATCACTGAGGCAAACAGAAAGTTGTAGGTAGGAGACAGATCCTTCTTGTACAGCGTAGCTCCAATTTTGGGTTCTGCTACACCACAGAAGCGTAGCAGATTGCCCATTTGTTCATTTTCAGGCTGAGGCATGTCATATGAATCAGCAATGGGCAGGTGAAGAACCTCCCTGAGAAGATCAGTAGTGATCTCAATGGTCTGAGTCCCATTGAGAATAGTCCCTTTGATGACTTTGGTGTTGGGGTGGTAGGCACAAGTGTACCAAAACTCGTACACCATCTCCTGGTACAGGACACCAGGAGTAGCACTCATGGCATAGTTCAACGGATGAACTGTCAAAAACTCCACCATTTGGTCATAACCTTTCCCCACATAGTTTTTGGGGATTGTGAGATTGGCAATGTAGTTAGTGGGTTTGAGGGTTAGCATCGTGGTGACTGATGAATGTTTCTGCACATCATTACCAACAAATACTGGTAGGAAGGGGTTGTTTCTGTGAGCCATTTTGAGAGTAGTGAGAGTAGCAGAAGCACAAGACACTTAGTCGAATTTTTAGGGTTCTTAGGAGGTTTATGGTAGTAGTGAGGAAGATGAAGATGAAGCAGTATGAGGTATTTATAGGATTTGAATGTGAGTGGGTATGAGAGAGAAATATTTGGGCGGTTGATTTGAAAAGGTCGTTAACGGAAAACGGAACTGTTGTCCATGTCAGACCGTTTGTCAGACCACTTGAGCCATTTTTAATCACTAACACACGTAACCCACATTACCCGCAGTAATTAAGTTACAAAAAATTAAATAACTTAATTGTGAAGAAAGGTAATTAAAAACTGTTGGTCTAAGCTGTTGGTCAAACCTGTGATGAGCAGGGTCATCACAAGCTGTTCATTCTTCAAGTTGTTCCCTCAACCTATTCAACCATGTAGGAATAGGTTGTGTCCAATAGCTGATCAGGTTACAAGACAATGTCTTGTAAATCAGTGTGAGGGAATGAGCAGAGTGAAGAATGGACCATCAGAGCAGGCTGGACGAGTAAACTGTTTTTGTTCAGCCTGTTGTAAGTCCAAGCTGTTCAAGGATTTCAGAAAAATGGCTAAGTACAAAACATGCATAGCTTGTTCTGTCTAAGCTTTTTTGAGAAACTTGAGCAGTGTGAGACATACAAGGTCTTAGACCTTTGAGGACACTTAGTCACTTTTGTTTAACATGCCCAGCTTGCTGACAAGGTAATTAAACCTGGTTTCATCAAGAGGTTTGGTGAAAATGTCTGCAAGCTGTTCATTTGTGGAAATAAAACTTACCTCCACATTACCTTTCTGAATGTGATCCCTGATGAAGTGATGTCTGACTTCAATATGCTTTGTTCTTGAATGAAATACTGGATTGTTGGAAATGGCTATGGCACTTGTGTTATCACACAGAATAGGAATTTTCCTATACACAAGCCCATAGTCTTCAAGCTGATGCTGCATCCACAGAATCTGCCCACAGTAGCTTCCAGCAGCAATGTACTCAGCTTCAGCAGTAGAAGTAGACACTGAGTTCTGCTTTCTGCTACACCAACTTATCAACTTACCACCAAGGAGTTGACATCCACCTGTTGTGCTTTTCCTATCTAGCCTGCAGCCTGCAAAATCAGAATATGAATAACCTGTTAGTTCAAGGCTTGAGTCTATGGGATACCAAAGACCCAAACCTGGTGTACCCTTCAGGTATCTGAAGATTCTTTTAATAGCAGCTAGATGAGATTCCTTTGGATCAGCTTGGAACCTAGCACATAAACAGGTGGCAAGCATAATATCAGGTCTACTAGCAGTTAAATATAGCAAGCTCCCATACCTCTGTAAGCTGTTACTGAAACAGCTTTGCCACTGGCATTAGCATCCAATTTTGCATTGGTTGCCATTGGGGTTTTAATAGGAGAACTTTGATCAAATTTAAACTTTTTCAAGAGATCTAACGTATACTTTCTTTGATTTATAAAAATTCCAGTTGAGGTTTGTTTAACCTGTAATCCTAAAAAGAAAGTAAGTTCTCCCATCATACTCATTTCATATTTGGATTTCATGAGTAATGAAAAATTCTTGCATAACTGCTCATTGGTAGAACCAGATATTATATCATCCACATAAATTTGAACAAGCATAATTTCAGATTTCACCTTATTTATGAACAGTGTGGTATCCACTTTACCTCTGGAATACCCATTGCTCATAAGGAATTCAGTGAGAGTGTCATACCAGGCTCTAGGGGCTTGTTTGAGACCATAGAGTACTTTGTCCAACTTATAGACAAAGCCTGGATATTGTTCATTTTCAAAACCTGGAGGCTGCTTGACATAAACTTCTTCTTGCAGCTTCCCATTCAAAAATGCACTCTTCACATCCATTTGAAATACCTTAATGTTCTTATGAGCAGCGTAGGCTAGATACAAACGAATTGCTTCTAGCCTGGCCACAGGAGCAAATGTCTCATCATAGTCAATTCCTTCCTCCTGTCTATAACCTTGAGCAACCAGTCTTGCCTTATTTCTTATGACATGACCTTGCTCATCCATCTTATTCCTGAAAACCCATTTAGTGCCAATTATAGTTTTACCTTTAGGAGCAGGGACCAGCTTCCATACCTTGTTTCTCTCAAACTGATTGAGTTCTTCTTGCATGGCAGTGATCCAATTGGCATCTTTTAGTGCTTCATCCACTTTCTTTGGCTCCATTAGTGAAACAAAACTAGAGAACATACAGAAGTTCCCTAAGCTGTCCCACCTTGTTTGTACCCCTTTGCTGATGTCACCAATTATTTGATCATTGGGGTGACATCTGATCCACTTAGGATCATTCTTCAATGAGGATTCTCCTGAGTTATCAGCAGCTTCAGCAGGTCCTGTTGAACAGCTCTCAAGATTTTCAGACACACTGTTGTCTTGAGCCTGTTCACACGTTGAACATGACTGACCACTATTGAACATATCAGCAGAGGAACCAGGAAAATCAGCATTGATAGTTTCAGGACATGCAGTTGTAATTAGGTCAGTACACTTATTCACACAGGGTGTATTGACATAATCATCATCATGCCCATCATGATTAACAGGTTCCACACTGGGTGTAGTGGAAGCTTTTGAGTCCTCTTCACTGTTTGAATGCATGAGATCATCAAAGTTTAATTCTCCTGAAACTGATTCAGGAACAGCTTTGGTGGAAGCATTCTTGGACTCTTCAAAGGTGACATTGATAGATTCATCTATCACCTTTCTTTTGTTGTTGTACACTCTGTAGGCTTTGGAGATAGCAGAGTAGCCAACAAACACACCTTCATCAGCTTTTGGTTCAAACTTTGCCAGTTGGTCCCTTTGATTTAGAATAAAGCAGGGACAACCAAACACATGGAAGTAACTGACATTTGGCTTCCTTCCTTTGAGCAGCTCATAGGGGGTCTTGTTGAACCTTTTCACCACTAAGGACCTGTTTTGGGTGAAGCTGGCAGTGTTAACAGCTTCAGCCCAGAATGATGAAGGTAAACCAGATGCACACAGCATGGTTCTAGCAGCTTCAATGAGAGTTCTGTTTCTCCTTTCAGCAACTCCATTTTGTTGTGGAGTTCTTACAGCTGAAAAGTTTTGAGTGATTCCTTTCTCTTCACAGAAGTCTTCAAGAGTACTGTTTTTGAATTCAGTACCATGATCACTTCTAAGCTGCTTCACTTGGGCAGAGTTCAGAATTTCCATCTTTTTCACAAATCCAATAATTTCTCTAGCAGCCTCTCCTTTGCTCTTCAAGAAGATAACCCATGTGTACCTGGAGAACTCATCAACCATTACTAGAGTGTATCTTCTTCCTCCTAGACTTGGGACATTAACAGGTCCAAACAAGTCCACATGGATTAAGAAGAGAGGAGTATCAGTAGAAAAGTTATGTTTGGATTTAAATGATGATTTCCTCTGCTTGCCTTTCTCACAAGCTGTGCAGAGTTTATCCTTAACAAAGGTCATAGAAGGCAAACCTGTCACCAACTCTTTCTTACAGAGTTTGTTGATGTTCTTGAAGTTCAGGTGTGACAGCCTTTTGTGCCATAACCAATTTAAGTCTGCATTTGTTCTTGTGAGAAAACAGGTTTTAGTTGTGGGATCAGCAGATTGCATGTCCACAACATATACACCTTTCTTTCATTGAGCACATAGCACAACTTTGCCTTGGGGATCCAATATGTTACCCAGGTGCTCATCAAAGTTAACCTTATAGCCAGCATCACACAGTTGACTTATGCTAACAAGGTTATGTTTTAGTCCAACCACATAGGCTACTCTTTTAAACACTGCAGCACCAGCTTTAAGAGTTCCATATCCGTCAGTGGATCCCTATACATTGTCACCAAATGTGACTTTTGGCCCTTTTTCAGGCCTGAGATCACTCAGCAAGTCCTTACAACCTGTCATGTGCCCTGAGCAGCCACTGTCCAAGTACCAAACCTGGGATGGTTGTTTTTCCTGCAGAGTGTCAAGAAGAATATTAGTCATTTTTAGGGGAACTCATGACAGAGATGAGTTCTCCTACTTCATCAACATTTGTTGATGGACTTGTGATATCAACACTAATATTCCCTATTTGAATGGTATCAGTTTGGATACCACTTTCATTGACTAAGATGTTTCCAACACTGTTCCTGTTAGCTGTGAAGGAACCATCAGAGTCAGCAGGCCTTATGTCCTCAGTTTCAGGACAGTCTTTGGCCAGATGTGTCTTCATTCCACATTTACAACATTTTCTCCTTTTAGCATTTTTGGAAGAAGACCTTTCAAAAACACATTCTGAGTTATTTCTGTTGATTCCATCAGCAGGTTTAGCAAACTTATTTCTTATTGATGAATCAACAGCTTGAGTGGAAAGTTCAATAGCGACAGCTTTGCCTGTCTCTTCTTTCCTCTTTTTAGGAGGGCAGATGTCAAAGATAGGAAACTTAATTGGCTTTTGAACTTCCACAGGTTTAGGAAACCTATTCCCATCTCTATCAGGCTGAGCAATGGCTTTGCCTTTGCCCTTCCTGAGATGTGATTGATGTTGCCTATCAACATAATCATTATTTCTGGTTTTGCAAGACTTATTCTTATTTAAAACCAGTTTACCACTATGATTAGAAAACTTATTTGAAATCACAGCAGGTTTGCCTTCAACCTGAGACTTACTCTTGTTAAAAGCAGACTGCTTACCTTTTGAAAACTTATTTTCAAAATGTTCAGCATTAAAAGGATTAGTATGCCTTTTTACATAAGCTTTAGACCCAAAGCCTGTTTTGTCAACAGGTTTGGTGTCCACAGCTGCAGTTTGGACATGCTTTCCTTTCTTTTGCTTGTGTGAATCAGCAGAGCACTTAGCAAGCTTATTTGATGGAAAACTTATTTCATCAGCAGCTTTTGAGCTAGGTTCACACGAGTTGTCAGTGTTTTGAGGCCTGACAAACCTGTTTGTTGAGATTAATTTACCATTCACTTTTTGAATAAAAGTGTTTGGAAGCTCACCAAGAGTGGACAAGTCTTCTTTTAAATTATTAACCTCAACAATGGAAGCTGCTGTGTCAAGATCCCCTCCAAGATAGGCTTGGATTTGTGCAGGAATCTGCTGACTTATGCAGTGGCTGACTTTTTGTGCAGATTAGCACCAAGAGTCAACTATCTTTTGAAGCTTAGCATGTTTTATATCTGTTTCTCTCTTTTCTTCCAGTAAAATGGAATTGATGTGTTTTAATTCATCAAGCTCAGCTTCCAACTTATGGAAACTGTCTAGTTTACTAGATTTTGTTTCAATATCAGTTTTAAGCTTAGAGATTTCAGATAATAAAACAGCATGCTTCTCAACAGCAGCTTTCAGATCAACAACCATATATTCAAACATTTTAACTTTTTCTTCAGAACTGTAATCCGAAAATTTTGTTCCTTATACATCATTGTAGGGTTCCAATTCTCCAAGCTGCTAAAAGCTTCAGCTTCAGCCAGATCCTGTTTGAAGTTGCTGGTTGATGGGACATCAGTGTTGGCCATCAGACAGTTATTGTCTTCTTCATCAGATGATGAATCAGCAGTCACAAGTCTCTGCCATAAGTCCCTTTTACCGGTTGGAAGCCACTGAGTTTTCCAACTTTCTCAGCTTAGCCATAGCCATAAGGTACTTAACCCTATAGCCATCATCCCTGTTTGTCTTGTGTGGTTTGGATGACTGACCAACAGCTTTTGACACACAGTCAGCAGCTTTGTGGCCAGTTTTGCCACATTTGAAGCACTCAGCTTTGGTATTGTCAAATGCTTTCTTTTTGACAGCATTTGAACTTCCTTGCAGCATGTTTCTTCCAAACCTTTTCTTGTTGAAACTTTTGACAAGCTTGGCTATCATTTGCTCATCATCCAGTTCAGCAGTATCTGCATTGTCTTCCTCATCAGACATTTCCTCCTTATCATCAGCCTGTTGATCAGGTTGAGTGAACACATCACTCACCTGATTCACAGGTTGTCTTACACTGGCCACAAAGGATGCACCTTTCTTAGATATTTCCAAGGCATTTCTCTTCTGTTGCCTTGACTGCTCATCATTCAGTAAGGACCCATATAAGTTAACAAGATCCATACTTCTGATGGTACCTGAATTCCTTAAAATTGTAGAAAAATAATTCCATTCTTCAGGCAGGACATCTAAGAACTTGTTTACCAAAGTCTGGCTGTCCTTGGTGATCCCAACAGCTTTGAGATCATTTACAAGAGCAGTAAACCTGGTGTATGTTTCAGTGAGAGTCTCCTTTGGTTTTGCAAAGAAGAGTTCATAATGTCTAACAAGATTATTAATCCTGTTGTCAAGTGTGATTGTAGGTCCATCATAGACGGTACACAAAGTATCCCACATCTCCTTTGCAGTCTTCATCTTCTCAACCTGTTTGAACACATCATCAGGTAGAGAGATGACAAGGTTGTTTCTGGCCTTTGCATCAAGAGCCACCAGTCTTTTGTCTTCATCAGACATTGAGCTTTTGCTTTCTCAAATGTTCTGATTTCAGGAGCAGCTCCTTCAACAGCAGGAGTTATAGTTGTAACAGAGGTTGGCACATTGGGACCCTCCATTACAATCTCTGGTAGTTGCACATCCAGATTCTCTAAGTAGAGCATCATTCTGCACTTCCAACCAGAAAAGTTCTGATGATTGAACTTTGGAGGTTTGCCCATTGAGCCATTGTCATAGTATGAGGAACTTGCAGCACTGTTGTCCATGGAAACTTTGGGAGAATGAGAGATCTAGAATGACACACACTCTAAACTACTCTGATACCAGTTGTAGGTCCCAAAAGATATCCCAAGTATATAGCCTTAAGCTGTAGAGGGGGGGGGGGGGGTGAATACAGCTATTTAAAAACTACACACAATTTTCTCAATGTTTGTATGTATTATCAACAAATGTTAATTACAAACGAGCTTGAATGCGGAAAGGTTCAAGCTGAGATGACAGATACAACAGTATGTTTAACTAGTCTAAGACAGACTTAAACTGATTACAATGAATACACTCACTAAGAATCACTCACTGTGTTTACAAGACTCTGAGGAGCAGCTTGAACAAGAACAACTTAGACACTGAGCACTGTTTTATTCAAGCGGACTTGCATGCATGAAAGACACACTTTGAATGCACGTTCACTCTAGGTTTCAGCACTTAGCTTTTTGGCTTAATCTTTCAATCCTTAGAAGTTTCTTTTTATACTCACTCAGAGGATCTAAGTGAAGCTTCTTCATTGGACGGAATGAAAAAGGTAAATTCTTGTTGAAAAGACAACATACACTTTTCTGCATATTCTGAAAGCAGACTTGTCTTCATGTGGGCAGAACTTTTGTCTTTTCCTTTATCTACTGTTGCATTTCCTTTAACTAAATAAGGAATGTCAACTTTGTGTTTTTCTTCCTTTGTAAAGGCCTATTTTGATATAAGAAAAAGGTCTGTCACCCTTTTTCAAATATCCTTTTGTCTTCATGTAACTAAACAGCTTGGGCAGGCTGAGCAGTTCTGATTTCCACTTTGTCTTCGACTTTGTAAGCTGATCTTGTAGTCAAAAACAATACATGAGGACTTGGAAACGTATTCCATAAAGTGTTTAGCCTGTTCACAAAGAACAGAACACTTGTAAACTGCCCAAGCTGCTCACCAGTGTAGAGCAGCGTAGACAGTTTATGTCCAGCCTGTTCAGCAGATTGAACAGCTTGGGCAAAACTGCCTTTGTTGCAACACATGCAACACATAGAACAGCTTCAGACTGATATTGCAAATCATTTTCAGGTTTCAATAAGACATATAACAGGCCTTAAATTCAACCTTCAAAGGCATCAACAGATTTGATTAATAATCTCCCCCTCAGATGTAGAACAGGTTTGACTGAGGCCTTTTTGTGCCTAACATCTTGCTTGCTGCTGAAGTGAATTCCAACTGAATCAAGGGTTTAATTGCTGCAAAATCAGATTGAGAGCTCCTTGGTGTTCATCTCAAGCTACAAGGTGAGAATTCCCTTCAATTTGAATCTAATTTTGTGTGTCAAGTAAGGTGATATTGTTGTGTACCAATGTTAGCAACATTTTGGGATCTTTTGTATGTGTTTTCACTGTTGAGAAATGAGTTATGAAGGATTATACCTCCTGGACAGAACAGAAACGAAGAACAGAGGGTTGATGTTCGTCGTGAGCGAGGTCGCGACGCGCAGAGCGCGGCTGCAATGACCAGCACGACCGAGGGAGCGCGATCTAGGGTTTGGGCGCGAACACGAAGCGAGCGCGGGCCGCGATGGGGCCAGTGCGGCCGCGATCCGCCTGTTTAGGCCAGATTTGGGTTTTGGTCCTTGGGGGTCATTTGGGTTTCTTTTTGAGGTCAGTCAGTTATAATAGCAGTTATGGGATATCTGGGATCAATCTGGGAAGAATATTGTGTGTACAGGAACTATAAGAGATCGTGCGGGTCAGGTTCGGATCAGCGAATTAGGGAGATTGTGCGGGGTGATCCAGGTGAGTACATGAGTTCTTTTCAAAGGGCCTACTTTTATCGAGTCATAATATGTGCATATATAATTCTGATTGCATTTTGGCACTGCGAGCTGCCCCTCAGGTATGGTCCTTCTTTCTTTATATGTGATATATGTATGGGATCCATTATAGTGTATCGCGATGAGTTATCGCAGGAGCTATGTAGCTCTGTTAACCCTGTGTAAGGTTATATATATATATATATATATATATATATATATATATATATGGTCATCGTTCCTGTTAGCCCCCACGGGCATTGTTTGGCTCTAGGGGGGAGGGATTCCTCAATTGCGATGAGAATCTATTTCTATATTTGATCTCTAGTGTCTCTGTATAGAGGCTCGATGGCATGTGTTATGTCGTGTAGTGTTGAGGTACCATGTGACATGCGTTATGTGTTTATGTGATTAGTGCAGTGTCTAACCCTTGTGTACTCACGAGTTGCGAAGCTTACGTATTCGAGTCTGATATGTGTATCAAAGGAGCCGAAGATAGGACCGCCAGCTCTTGAGCGGAGGTAGGAGTTTGACCTTGATGTTGCCGACGGTTCCGTATTTTGCTGACTGTATGTGATTACTGTTCTTTTGGGAACTTTGGGGTGAACTATGTCGGGTTTGTATGTGAATATCTGGGTTCGGGTTTGGTTTCGTATGTATGGTTGACTTCTAAACCTTGTGGTTAATGTGTGTAAAATGTTTGAATTAATCAGTGTTTGTGTAAACCTTGACATTGTGTAATGGATTTTATATGCGTCAATGCCACTTGTGTAATGTAAATGCCATGGCTTTTATCTGGATTTGGAGGGTGTTACATGTATGGTATCAGAGCTTGTGGTTTTAGTGTTGATTATCAGTGGATGCTTGAGCTTAGACCGTGTTCAGATCCTTGGGGAGTATTCTGGTGACGGATACTAGAGGATTTAATTATCCTAGCTTAGTGTATAACGCTAGGTATTTTCTGTGTGATTTCATGCTGCTGTTTAACCTGTGCAGGCTAGTGTCAGTATGAGTTCAGAAAGGGATGGTGCAGGGAAAGAGAGGCCATCGGGCGATGATTATGTCTGCAAATCAGAGCTGATCGAGATCTTGACTCAGTTTTATGGATCTCAGGGTATGGGACCAGGTGCCGGGGGTGGTCAAGGTACGGGTACTCTAGTTACTGGGGCAGATACGAGTGCAGGTGCATCTTCATCTACGTATCAACGAGGGGGTTCATTTAAAGATTTTATGACTGGAAAGCCGCCAGAGTTCCGAGGCGGGGGCGAGCCAGGGATGGCTCTAGCGCGGGAGTGCGAAATTGAGATGGATTTTCGGGTTGCTCATGTGGACCCGAAAGATATGGTTGGGTATGCCACATATCAGCTGAGGGGTGGGGCCTCACAGTGGTGGAGATCGATAGAGTCGTCTATGTCTTACTCGCGTGCGTACGCGATGTCTTGGGAGCAATTTAAGGCAATGTTCGAGATTCAGTATGCACCCCGTGACGAGCAGAGAGAGATGGAGCGTCAATTCCTCCATCTACAACAAAGACACCTGTCTATACATCAATATGTTGACCGTTTTAGTAAGTGTTCCCAATTCGCGCCGCGGTATGTGGATACAGAGAGGTGCAAGGCCGATGCTTTTGTTGACGGCCTGAGATCAGACGTCAGAGAGTTTGTGGGATTACAAGAGACAACATCTTTTGCCAGAGCTCTAGAGTTAGCTCGCATGAGAGAGCGAGAGATCAAAAGGAAGTGAGAGCAGCCGCCCACCTAGAAACAGCGTACGGGGGTCTCCGAGTAGTCCAGTTACTGGCGTGAGCCGAGGGAGCAGTAGCCCAAGCAGGGCCGTTATCCATAGCAGTGTTCAGGATCGCGTACAGACAGGGGTAGAGAGGGGCAGAGATAGAGGTCGACATGCCAGATCCAGAGGTCAGGGCCAGAGAGATAGCCATGCGGCCAGTGAGAGTAGCATTGGGCAGGGGTCCCGGGCAGCCGGGAGTAGAGCTGACAGTTCATCTGGGGAGCGGGATTGTCTGAGGTGCCACCGTAGGCATGCCGGGCCATGTGCTAGTGATCAGTTTTGGTTTTTCAGATGCGGCTAGCTTGGCCATACAGCTACGGCTTGCGCAGCCCCTGAGGCATTAAGCTTCCGATGTGGGAAGCCGGGCCATCGCATGAGAGATTGTCCAGAGGCAGCACCAACGGTACCGGGGGCGAGCACGAGCAGTGCCAGAGCAGAGCCTTCTTCTTCCACCTCTCGCAGATATACAACACCGAGAGCCAGAGGCCAAGTGTTCCAGGCCACAACTGAGGAGGCCAGAGATGCTCCAGATGTTGTTACGGGTATGTATATTCTGAAGGGCTTGCGTGCGCGAGTCTTATTTGATTCTGGAGCCGATTGCTCATATGTGTCCGTGTCATTCTGTGCTTATTTTACTGTCGCTCCTACTGTGTTATTTGTGTCATTGATTGTCGAGAGGGTAGATGGGAGTACCACGATAGTGAGGCGTGTTTATCGAGAGTGTGTACTCGAGATTGATACACACTGATTCCTGATCGATTTACTACCTATTGAGATCAGCAGCTTTTATGTGATCATTGGTATGGACTGGATGATAGCCCATCAGGTAGACATTCTTTGTTCTAAGAAGATGACCACGGTACCGATTTCTGAGACTGAGACGGTGACAATTTACAGGGAGATGCGAAAGGGCGAGATTGGGATTATCTTGATGGTTAGAGCTCAGAGATATGTGACAAAGAGTGGCGAGACCTTCCTGGCTTAAGTGATTGACGCCCAGAAGGAAAAGAAGAGAGTAGGGGATGTGTCTGTAGTGCGAGACTACCCTGAGGTATTCCCAGATGAGTTACCTGGGCTACCGCCAGATCGCCAGGTAGAGTTTCGTATCGACCTTATCCCTGGAGCGGTGCCGATTGCGAAGACGCCTTATAGGCTGGCACCCACTGAGATGCGAGAGATGACGACTCAGCTTCAAGAGTTGTTGGATAGGGGATTTATCCGTCCGAGCTCATCACCGTGGGGAGCGCTGGTGTTATATTTGAAGAAGAAAGACGGTACCATGCGAATGTGTATCGATTATCGAGAGCTAAATAAAGTGACAGTGAAGAATAGATATCCACTTCCGCGAATCGATGATTTATTCGATCAGCTACAGGGATCTAACTTCTTTTCGAAGATTGATTTACGATCTGGATATCACCTACTGAAGGTCAGGGAAGAGGATGTGCCTAAGACAGCCTTCAGGATGTTCTATGGACACTATGAGTTCTTAGTCATGCCATTCGGACTGACTAACGCACCCGCAACCTTCATGGATTTAATGAACAGGGTGTGTAGAGCCATGTTGGATCAATTTGTGATTGTGTTCATAGACGACATTTTGATCTACTCGAGGAGCGCTGAGGAGCATGAGCAGCACTTGAGGGAGGTCCTGAGCGTGCTGCAGAGGGAGAGACTGTATGCGAAGTTCTCGAAGTGTTAGTTCTGGCTCCGAGAGGTGCAGTTCTTGGGCCATGTTGTGAGCAGTGAGGGTATTAAAGTAGATCCCGCGAAGTTTGAGGCTGTGATGAGTTGGGAGCAGCCTAAGACCGTGCCAGAGATTCATAGTTTCCTGGGGTTGGCAGGCTACCACAGGCAGTTTATTCAGAATTTTTCACGGATAGCCATGCCGTTAACGAGATTGACACGACAGGGCGTACCATTCGAGTGGAATGACGGGCAGGAGACTGCCTTTGCTGAGTTGAGAGCTCGATTATGTCAGGCGCCGATGTTAGCTTTGCCCGAGGGAACGGAAGATTTTGCGGTATATTGTGATGCACCAGGGACGGGGCTGGGCTGTGTATTGATACAGCGGGGCAAGGTGATTGCCTACACTTTGAGGCAGTTGAAGACATATGAAGAGAATCATACTGTCCATGATCTTGAGTTGGATGCCATCGTCTTTGCGTTAAGGATATGGTGACATTAAATATATGGGTCCCAGTTTGTGGTATATACTGATCACAAGAGCCTTCAGTATCTATTCAGTCCAAAGGATTTAAACATGCCACAGAGACACAATTTAGAGCTCGTTAAAGACTACGACTGTGAGATACAGTATCACCCTGGGAAGGTGAATGTGGTAGCTAACGCCTTGAGCCGTAAGGCGTGCGTTCAGATAGTTACTTCCCGAGCTGCGAGACTCGAGGTCACTTCTACCCTGATTGACAGTCTGAGATTGGCACAGATCGAGGGTTTGCGGGAGCAGAATGTGAAAAGGGAATGATTGGCAGGTCTGACCGAGGCATTGGTCAGGGATGAACGAGGGTTACATGTGTTGATAGGCAGAGGTTGGGTTCCCAGAGTTGGGGACTTGCGACAGTTGATCCTTGATGAGTCGCATAAATCGAGGTTGTCCATTCATCCTGGGAGCACCAAGATGTACCGGGTTCTCAGAGAGTTCTACTGGTGGCCGGGTATGAAAAGGGATATGGGTTTTTATGTCCAGCAGTGTATGACATGTTTGCGAGTCAAAAGTGAGCACCAGAAACTACACGGCCATCTACAGCCACTAGAGATTCCCGAGTGGAAGTGGTACCACATCACGATGGATTTCATTATCAGACTTCCACGTATGATCCATGGGAACGACATGATCTGGGTCATAGTGGTCCGGTTGACTAAAAGTGTGTACTTTCTTGCTGTTTGGGGTACGATCACTGTGGATCAGCTAGCGCGGCTGTATATTGATGAGATAATGTCGCGGCATGGAATTTCGAAGTCGATTACTTCTGATCGCGATACTCGTTTCACCTCGCGGTTCTGGCAGAGCTTCCAGAGAGAGCTGGGTACACGGGTTCAGCTGAGTATAGCCTACAGGCCTCAGACGGATGGGCAGACTAAGCGCACAAATCAGACACTTGAAGATATGTTGAGAGCATGCGCCATAGACTTCATAGGTAGCTGGGATGTGCATCTCCCATTGGTTGAGTTTGCGTACAACAATAGCTACCATGCCTCGATTAAGATGGCACCGTTTGAAGCATTGTATGGCCGTAAGTATCTAACCCTAGTGTGTTGGGGTGAGGTCGGTGAGTGACTGATCAGTAGGCTCGAGCTACTTTAGGAGACAAGTGACAAAGTAGCTACGATCCGTGAGCATATGCGTGTTGCACAGAGCCGTCATAAGAGTATGCTGATCGCCGTACTTCGGAGCTCGAATTCAGTGTCGGGGATCAGGTGTTGTTGAAAGTGTCTCCGTGGAAGGGTGTAATCCAATTCAGACACCGGGGTAAGCTGATTCTGAGATACATTGGGCCGTTTGAGATAATAGCCAGGGTCAGAGATCAGGCCTATAGATTGAGATTACCGCCAGAGTTAGCCGGTGTACACGACACATTCCACGTGAGTCATTTGAGAAAATCTTTGGCAAAGGAGGATCAGTATGTGCCGCTATCTGAGATATCAATGGATGATCAGTTGAGATATGTTGAGCATCCAGAGTTGATTACCGATCGTAAAGTGAAGAAGTTGTGCAATAAAGAGATACCATTGGTACTTGTTCAGTGGAGACATCATAAAGGTACCAGCGCAACTTGGGAACCTGAGTCTGACATGCGGAGTCGATACCCTTTCCTGTTCTAGAGTCAGAGTTAGATTCCAGGACAGAATCTTTGTAATGGGGGAGGATTTGTAACACCCTGACTCCCAGGCAGGTACGTGCGTGTAATTATTCTATTGATGAATTATAATAGGGATTATTGCGGTGGTCCAATTGCGTCCCGTATAGTGGATTATACGTGTCGGGACGGAAATTATGTGAATTCGGGATATAACTTTAGTGGATTAACTATAATTATGGATTTACGGATTTAAATGGGAATTACTGATGTAAATTGTGTATTTTGATAACGGGGTCGGGTATCGGTGTCGAACCCGTGTTATAACGGGATCCGTATATGTACGTATATGTGTGTGACGTGCGTTTCTTTTCCTTCCTTTTGTGCAAACTATGAGAAATAAGTGTGCGTGTGTTCTTGCTTGCTGCTGAAGTGAATTTCAGCTGAATCAAGGGTTTAATTGCTGCAAAATCAGATTGAGAGCTCCTTGGTGTTCATCTCAAGCCACATGGTGAGAATTCCCTTCAATTTGAATCTGATTTTGTGTGTCAAGTAAGGAGATATGTTCGGAATTGTTGTGTACCAATGTTAGCAACATTTTGGGATCGTTTGTATGTGTTTTCACTGTTGAAAAACGAGTTATGGAGGATTATACCTCCTGGACAGATTGAAAACGAAGAACAGATGGTTGATGTTCATCGTGAGCGCGATCGGGACGCGCAGAACGCGGCCGGGATGACTAGCGTGACCGAGGGAGCGCGATCTAGGGTTTAGATGCGATCGCGACGCGAGCGCGGGCCGCGATCCGCCTGTTTGGGCCAGATTTGGGTTTTGGTCGTTGAGGGTCATTTGGGTTGCTTTTTTGGGGTCAATCAGTAATATTAGAAGTTATGGGATATCTGGGATTAATCTGGGAAGTATTATTGTGTGTACAGGAACTATCAGAGATCGTGCGGGTCAGGTTCGGATCAGCGAATTAGGGAGATTGTGCGGGGTGATCCAGGTGAGTACACGAGTTCTTTTCAAAGGGCCTACTTTATCCAGTCTTAATATGTGCATATATTATTGTGATTGCATTTGGGCACTGCGAGCTGCCCCTCAGGTATGGTCCTTCTTTCTTTATATGTGATATACGTATGAGATCCATTATAGTGTATCACAATGAGTTATCGCAGGAGCTGTGTAGCTCTGTTTAACCCTGTGTAGGTTTCCCATACATATATATATATATATATATATATATATATATATATATATATATATATATATATATATATATATATATATATATATATATATATATATATATATATATATATATATATATATATATATATATATATATATATATATATATATATATATAGTATATATATATATATATATATATATATATATATATATATATATATATATATATATATATATATATATATATATATATATATATATATATATATATATATATATATATATATATATATATATATGTATATATATATATATATGTGTGTGTGTGTGTGTGTGTGGTCATCGTTCCCGTTAGCCCCCACGGGCGTGGTTTGGCTCTAGGGGGGAGGGATTCCCCAATTGAGATGAGAATCTCTTTCTATATTGGATCTTTAGTGTTTCTGTATAGAGGCTCGATGGTATGTGTTATGCCGTGTAGTGTGGAGTTACCATGTGACATGCGTTATGTGCTTATATGATTAGTGCAGTGTCTAATCTGTGTACTCACGGGCTGCGAAGCTTACGTATTCGAGTCTGATATGTGTATCTGGGGAGCCGAAGATAGGACCGCCAGCTCCTGAGCGGAAGTAGGAGTTTGACATTGCTGTTGCCGACGGTTTCGTATTTT
This sequence comes from Centrapalus pauciflorus, assembly GCA_020465985.1. Lineage (NCBI taxonomy): Eukaryota > Viridiplantae > Streptophyta > Magnoliopsida > Asterales > Asteraceae > Centrapalus > Centrapalus pauciflorus. Next base: position 686,252 of record JAANYP010000559.1, read on the forward strand.
GCTGACTGTATGTGATTACTATTCTGTTGGGAACTTTGGGGTGAGCTATGTCGGGGTTGTATGTGAATATCTGGGTTCAGGTTTGGTTCTGTATGTAGGGTTGACTTCTAAACCTTGTGGTTAATGTGTGTAAAATGTTTGAATTAATCAGTGTTTTGTGTAAACCTTGACATTGTGTAATGGATTTTATATGCGTCAATGCCACCTGTGTAATGTAAATGACGTGACTTTTGTAAGGTCTTGACTCTACAGATCTATCTCGACGCGACACCATCCAACGAGTGCGGAATCCTCGTTAGCGGCTTGATGGTAAGATCACACTCACACGGAAACACGGAGACTACAACGGTGCTAGACGAACGACTACGAACGCCCCTACACGATGATTCTCTCCGAAACAACTCTCTGGAAACTTGCAAGTTCGAGATCGCCTTTGCTAATCGCACTAAACACGTCTGCAAATTCTCTGCCAAAAAGTCTTATAATTAATCCAATTAAACCTTAATTATACTGACAGACTCGAGTTTGTCTTCGGACAAATTCGAATCAGGCCCAAGGCCCATTCGAATTTGTCCTCATGACAAATTCGAATCAGGCCCAAGGCCCATTCGAATTTGTCCTCATGACAAATTCGAATTTACCTCTAAATTCGAACCTCACATATTAAACATATTAAACTTATATTTGAACTTATGTTTTAACTTATGTTTTAACTTATGTTTGAATTTATCTTTGAACTTTATGTTTGAACTTCTTGTAACACATTACACCAAGTTCAAACATACAATCAACCAATTATCAAACACACATAACCATATATATCAAACACTATTCAATATTCAATACCAAGTTACTTGACTTACACAAAATGCTATCAAAACTTAGACTGCTATCGTCGCATAGAGTGTAGTAACAGACTCCCCCTTGACAATAGCTTCTAACTGTTTACAATTTGACTAAGTACTTGGTCCGTATAAACTACTACCTGCATATAGACGTATATCTATACATATTCTTACTATCTTCTGGAACTTCCTAGCTTCAGATCTCCATCCTTCGTGGAAGAAGATAGGCTGATCATGTAGCTTCTTCAGGTCGTCCTTTGATAGATTTATTAAGTGTAGTGGATCATACACCTTCAAAATAACTTTGTCCTGTGCATCTTCCATTACAGCTTCAGCAGTCTCGTTATCGATATACCACCACTTCATGTTACTTAAAACATTCTGTGGCATCGATTTCATTGGCACCTTCTTCAAACGTCTTACAGGTTTGTATACCATTCTTGCCCATGGCCTACCTGTATGAGGATCTATTCTTGATTCGTCCTCGACTCTCTTCCCGGTTCTTGGCATGATCCTTTCAAATTTGCCTGACCGGCCCTCTTTTCTTATAATCTTTGCAATCACTTCAGCATATGGGTCGTCACCAATATTAATCAGCTCTTTCCATGCCAACTCCTTTACTTCAACCTTCGATAATGTATTAAAAACTCTAAGCGTCCGCCTTAGGTATTGGAGTCCATCTCTCCTTTTCAATATAAATAGCTGCAATTCTCTGTCAAAGAACCAGCTGATAATTCCTCCTGAGAGATTTTCTGAGCCCGGAACTCTCATTCTTTTCTTCATCTTCGGCTCTGCCTTCTTTTCTTCTTTCCTGAACCACAAATTCATCAATTCAGCCCTAGATTGCTCTTTCTCGGCTTCTTCAAGTTTAGAATCCACTACCGAGGCTAGCTTGATGTCATCAATATCAATCACATTGTGATTGTCTTGAACATATAACTCCGTGATAGGCTGAGAATTTACAATTACTTCATTGACATTGTCGTCTTCATCCTCTATCACTTCGTCATCGGATCTCCAATCAACTACTTCCTCCGGTACGAATTCTCCTTCCTCCAACTCCTCTATCTCCTCCTCACAATCAAATTCCATCACTTCTTCCTCAATATCCCTTATAGCGTCTATTATTTCGCTCTCAACAGTCTTTGAGGGACTAGTTTCACCTCCTTCACTTCCTTCAGCTCCAATCTGACTTGGCTCCCTCTGAAGTTCAGCATGTTGAGCAGCAGAAAAATCTACTGGCTCACTGTCTTTTGGTGCATCGGGATCATTGCCTTCGTCATCATCTCCCCTTCTCAACTCCTTAGTATCTCTGCAACTAGTCTCCCCCTGAGCTTTTAGGTTTTTCATTAATTGCTCAATAAGGGTCCTCATAGTGCGGATCTCTGAAGCCTGATCGGCAACGAACGTCTTCAGCTCAAGATTTTCTTTATCAATATTTGCATTATGTGCTTGAAGTTCGCAGACGGCTTTCGTAAACTGAAATATTTGGACTTGTTGGAAATCAACCTTGCTTCTGAGCTCAGAAAACCTTTGGTTGTCAGTGAAGGTGGATGAGGTTGATGGTATGGATGTGATAGGTGACGGGATGATTGGTGGTGGAATTGATGATTGAACAGGTGGTGGTGGTGGTGGTGGAATGGATGTTTGAGCTGATGGCTGAGCGGTTGGAATTTCAGGCTCAGAGGCAGAGGCAGACAAAGCTCCCTGCATAAAGCGATGCCTTTTGGCCCTCTGCCTAGCCACCAAAGGGGCTGTATCTTCAATCTTGAAATCGGAGTCATCTTCATCCGAGTCTCTAGATGCTCTCCTCTTTCCTGCCTCTTCGTCTATAACCAATATTCTGGATCCATATCTGCCTATGCGGACAGCCGGATCTTCTCTCTCTTCTGCTGCTGCTTCTTCAGCCACTTCTTTTATTTCAATCTCTTCAGCCTCTTCTGACTCTGATTCAGATGTGGTCACAGCTTGACCCTCTACATCAGGTATATATTCATCTATTTGGCGTAGAATATCTTCTTCATCAACTGGAGGCTCCAGAATATCTCCAACAAGCTCAGTGGTAATCTCTTCATTTGCATGCGAGCCTTGAGCCCAAATTAATCTCTTTTAAAGTCTCCACCCATGGATCAATTACGGGGGCAGCACTTGAAGGACCAGCAGCGTCCATTAAAGGACCTGCCTCTACTGACTCCTGTACTCTGCTAGCTGAAGGCCTTGTAGCCTGAGTTTGTCTAAATGGAGCTCTCTGCCTCCTTCTTTGTTGTTGCTGAGGCCTCTGTTGTTGCTGTTGTTGTTGCGGCTGCTGTTGTACTTGTACATCTCTAGCCCAGTTTGCACCTTCTGGGGCTTGAAAATCAGTATTCACCACGGCACCAAAAAGTGGTGCATCTACTGGTCTCACCAATGCCCCCCTGTGGGCTTGACAATCTGCAAAAATCCTTTTGTCGATCACTGCAAGACTTTGAATCTCTGGCAATTGCGGCAGATTTGGCAAAAAATGTCTGATCAGCATCATCACGAACCTTGGATACATCAAAATTCTTTCTCTTGCTGGAGTGAACAAACTCTGCAAAGAACATTTCTGAATAACTAAACCACTGATTGTAGACTAATGATATCATTGCCGATTGCATTTTCGACACGATGTAATCAAAACCGGCTTTTTTCGAAGCGAAGAACACCATGAAGACATGTGCTAAATACCTCCACTGCCCTATTAAACCACTATTCATATACGATGCCTTTGCCACATCAAGGCTATACCCCATTCTTAAGAATGTTGCTTGCCTAACTTCCAACAAAAAGTCTATTGGTCTAGCTTCTTGCTCAGCAGAACCCAACTGCAAGACCCTGCGCAACACATTTGCTGAGAACACAAGGGGCTGCCCGGCTATTCTGGTCCTTAATACTGTCGGAGTAACAGTACAGTCGACCAGCAAATGATCCCAAAATTGCCTAACATAAGGCAGCACTATCTGTACATTGTGCGAAAGGGCATAAGAAACCCTTGAAGCAGCCAAAAAATCCACCATCTGGCGGAATGCCTGAGCTTCAGGCAGCTCACGATCTGGTGACACGACCATAGTATGCTTTTGGATAAACGCTCTATTAGCCATATCTGCACATTTAAGTATATAATATATTAGAATGGACAAAATAAAAATAAACTTGTTTAAATTTAAATTTGTTTTATTTTGAACTTATGTAAGTTCAAAATCCAACACGTATGAATTTCTACAAGTTTGACTTAAAAATTAGTCAAGTATTTCGATTTTAACAGCAAATTTGAATATCATATTCGAAAACAACCCTCATTCGAGTTTATTGGTATGTTCGAATTTAGTGACAAATTCGAAACTAAGAACAAACTCGAACGTCGGCTATTTCAAAACAAAAATCCAAGATTTAAACCAAGTTAGACTTAGAAAATCACATTCATTAGTCTTAATAGGTTCTAATTGAAGATATTTGCTATTTATTTGAAATTTGAACGGTTCAAACTTTGTGATTTTGAATTACAAAGTTCACACCATTAAAACCTCCAAGTCGGTCGATTTTTGCAAAAATTGAGTCTAAATACTTCCTAAATCTTGTATAAAGATGTTGATTATACCTAGATTTGGTAGTATACTTGAACACAAACCGAAAAAATATCGACAAATAGTTAAAAACTCGAAGTCGACAAAGTCGAAGCTATAAACTCGAAATCGCACAATATAAACTCAAAGGACTAAATTCGAAAGTAGGTGAATAATGAATGTTCACTATTGACCTATTTATACTAACCACCTTTGAATTTGTCTCCAAATTCGAACTTACTGCCAAATTCGAATGTAATGTTCGACTTTGGCTTAAATTCGAATTTAATTCTGAAAATTTTGAAAACTTTGAAAATCTTTGAATTAAATTCAACTTTCTCAACTTTTCCAACTTTTTTGTGTAACGGATCAACTATGCAAAATTTATTTACCCTAAGCACAAGATTTTCACGCAATGTTTATTTATTCAACTAAAATGCATCCCCAGTAACTTTGACCTTTTTCCTAAATAAAATAAAATAAAATAAAATAAAATAAAGTAAGATAAAAATAAAGTAAAATAAAATAAAATGAAATCTATATTTTTCAACAAAACTTAAACTTAAACTAATCTACAATATTTTTAAAATTTACAACCTATACTTAACACAAACAGAATATTTTTGGCGAGAATAGTCAAAGAAAGGTTCAATCAGATAGCGGTGTCAAATACGCACTTTCAGTATCTTACTTTCACACTTAGAAATTTTTTGATTCCTTTTATTGTTTGTTGTGACACACATTTTTAGATGATTGTTGGTATTATTTTCCCTTTAAACATGTTACACTTCGGAATATCCCTTGGCCTTTTTATTTATCAATAAATTACCTTACGTGATTCATAATTAGACATACTTTTATGATCAAGGCATACACATAATGATTATAACTTTTCGGTATTGCAAACTTTCTTTAAAAGGTAAACGTCGGACACAGGTCTGTATTTACATACAACAAAGTGTCTTAGTTTTGTCTTAAAGTTTATTTTTTAAAGCTAGCAAGACAGCGGTGACAGGTCTGTACCGACGTACAACAAAGCGACTTATCTTGCTAACTCGAGTCAAACCAGAGGCAACAGGTCTGTACTTACGTACAACAGAGTTACTTGCTTTGACTCTCAACTCAGTATATGATTTTTCTATTATTTTCCTTTCTTTAAGATGTATCTGATGTTGCTATACATCCCCCAGAAAGTTTGCATACCTTATTTAGAATCAATGTCTGTACGTCTCTAACGTAAAAATTAAGACCTTTTGGTCATACATCTAAGTTAGTGACACGTCTGACTTTTTCTTGAATTTTTTATTAGCCTTAAGACTCCCTATATGTATTATGCCTACCAACATATCAAACTAGATGATGCATAACACTTAGAATTTTAGGTGTATTATGTGTGAAAGCTTAACACTTAGAGATTGTAAAGACTGTGCTAATATTCGTCACTTTGAACCTATGTATCTAAGACTTAACTCATTTTCTGATATTCTCCTTTTTTTTTTTGGACTTTTTATGGTTTTCTCTCTTTTTTCTTTTGTTTTTCATAAATAAGAGTAAGAAAATAAAATAACCTACTAACTTACTATAAAAGGAAAATATCCTAAGCTACTAAACTTACTATAAAAAGAAAGAAACGCTACTGCTATAAAAGGAAATAAACTCTACTAAGGTCAACTTACTCTGGATTACGCATCCCGTTTAGCTGAACTAAATACTCAAAACGTGACTTATCAAAAGCTTTGGTAAATAAATCCGCATTATTATCATTCGTTGCCACTTTTACCAGCTTAATTATATTCTTTTCAGCACAATCACGTGTAAAGTGGTGTCTTATGTCTATGTGCTTGGTTTTATTGTGTTTAACTGGATTATTTGTTATTGCAATTGTTGACTGGTTATCTATCCTAATAGGAGTATGAGTATAAGTCAAATCGTAATCCCACAATTGTTGTTGTATCCACAGAACCTGTGAACAACAACTTCCAGCAGCAGCATATTCGGCCTCGCACGTTGACACGGCTACCGAAGTCTATTTCTTACATTGCCAAGAAATGAGTCTCCCTCCTAGGAATTGACAACCTCCAGTTGTTGACTTGCGAGTCAAGGTACATCCTCCATAGTCTGAATCCGTGAACGCCTCCAATTCCAGATCGCCCTCCGCGTGATACCAAAGTCCCAGCTTCGGTTTTGACTTGAGGTATCGTAGAATCCATTTCACAGCTTTCATGTGCGTATCTTTTGGATTAGCTTGAAACCTAGCACAAATACATACAGCAAACATTATATCAGGTCTAGAAGCAGTTAAATACATAAGTGACCCAATCATTGCCCGATATAACGTTGGATCCACATCGGTATCACTTTCTGTACCCGGTCCGAGATTATGATTCACTTGAATCGGCGTGCTGAAGTGAGCTGTCAGCTTGGTTCCTTCCATCCCGAAGCGCTCTAAGATGTCGTAGACATACTTCGTCTGATGAATAAACATGCCCTCCTTCCTCTGTTCGACTTGCAAACCCAGAAAGAAGTTTAACTCACCCATTGCACTCATCTCAAACTTTGACTTCATCACCTTTTCAAAATCTGTGCACATCTGCTCGTCTGATGACCCGAAAATTATATCATCAACGTACACTTGTACCAAGATGAAATGTTCACCTCTTCGCTTCACAAACAGCGTACTATCTATTCTCCCTCTTTCAAACCCGTTGTCTAAAAGATGGTTGGATAGAGTCTCGTACCATGCCCTCGGTGCTTTATGCAATCCATACAAAGCCTTATCTAACCGATATACTCTGTCTGGATATTTCGTGTTGGGAAATAGTTTAAGTATGTTCAAGCTGTTAGTTAGACTTCTCAGACTGTTAGTAGATTTTAAATGTAAATCCAAAGTTCATGCTGCTAGTTGAAGAAACTCGAGCTGCCAGTGTAAAAGTTCAAGTTGCCAGAGCAAAACAACTCAAGTTGCTCTGTTCATACTGTCAAGAGATTCAAGCTGCTCAACAGTTTCAGAAACAGAAAGTGCTCAGGAAAAGATATCTACATGAAGATTCCAGCATATCTACTATCATAGAAGTCATCATTCGTCAAGGAAACATATCAAGAAGCAATATAAATACATAGAATAGGTCTTTCTATTGTATAGGAGTTTCTGCATATATTTGAGTCTGTAATTGCTTTGTTAAGTTTTCATAAGCCTCTAAGGTTGTAAAACCCTAAGAACAGTCTGTGTTCTTCGTCTAATCAAACAGATTAGAGGTGATTGTAATCGTTGAATTCAGCAATACAAACAGTCTTGATCAATTCTTGTGTGTTTATTCATTATTGATTCTGAAAGTTTTTGATAAAATAATTAAGTGTTATTCCGCAAACTTCTTGATTAAACTTTGATTCAAAGCAAGATTATTGATTTATACTCTGATAAATTCAAATCAGTTAGTCTTGGTAATTCAGATTTAGATCCTGACATTTCGGATCTGTAAACCCAGGCGACTGTTCCACATATACCAGTTCCTTCACTTTCCCATAAAGGAAAGCACTCTTAACATCTAGGTGATAAACTTTAAAACCTTTGAAGGAAGCAAAAGCTAAAAACAAACAGATTGCTTCCAGCCTTGCCACTGGCGCGAACACTTCATTGTAATCGATTCCTTCCTCTTGGTTGAAACTCTTTACCACCAGTCTTGCTTTGTTGCGAGTGACTATACCCCGATCATCTCTCTTGCACTTAAAAACCCATTTGGTTCCTATTGCAATTTCTCCTCGAGGTAATGGAACTAACTCCAACACTTCTAGTTTCCTAAATTGTGACTGTTCTTCTTGGAGCATGTACAGGTCATTCTTCCTTGGAGCCCGCATCAGAATCCATTCTTCAGGTACTTTGAATCCCGCACTACAACAAAATGAACCTAAAGTAACATGGGAAAAGTGTTGTGTTAGGCCTTAAAAGTGTTGCTATAGGCCTAATGCGACACTTTATGTAGTGCCACCTTAGCCAACGTCACCTTAGGTCTAAAGCGACACTTTCACTAGATAATGCAACACTTTTCAAAAATGTTGCCATTATTTTATAAATGCAACACTTTTCAAAAGTGTTGCCATTATTTTATAAATGCAACACTTTTTATATCCTAAAGCAACACTTTTTAATGTGTTGCCATTATTTTATAAATGCAACACTTTTTAAATGCAACAGTTTTTATACTCTAAAGCATCACTTTTAATTTATTGTTACCAACTTATAGCAACACTTTACTAATCAAATGCAACACTTATCAAATGTTGTCATTATATAAATGGAACACCATTATCAATCTATTGCAACACTTTATTATTGTTTTAAATTTAATGCAAATACATATATTTATTAAATTTAATGCAAATACAAATATTTATTTAACAAAAATAATATCATTTCATAACATATCGATCAAAAAGTATTTCATGTATATAAATGTCTACAACCAAAATAAGGATCATCAAATGTATAAGCAATACAACAAAAAAGTAAATTACAATCTTGAGAATGCATATCCAATTCCTTTTCTTATAATTTCTCGCCTATCATGCACAACTCTCCTTATGTCGATCACTTTGCATATGTCAAAAGAAAGTAACTAACCTGCAACATATGAAAACACGTACAATATATATCATATCATTAGTGTGTTTTCTAAATTATAAATAATAACAAAAACATTATGAAGTAGTATTACAGTGCAGTAAAAACAGTAAAAATAAACAGTGCAGTAAAAAACGGTTTAAAAATAGCAAAAACAGTTTAAAAAACAGCAAAAAGCAGTTTAAAAAAATAGTATTACAGTACACTAAAAACAGTAAAAATAAATTAAAAAAAAAAACAGAATATATTGATATAATATCACAAATCACTCAAATTGATATATCAATACATATTATCATTTCTCAAGTCATTTTAGTTTACAATCTAGTTCAATAACAAATAAATTAAAATACATATATAAAAAATTTAATAGAAGTCTATTATAAACTATGACTGCTTACGACACTATGATACTTTAGTTAAATCGGAAATGAACATGACCTTTGGTTATTTTTTTGAAAAGCAAAACTGTCATACGTACAGAACTGAAAGTACATACTACAACTACCATTTACAATACCACACTGTTTCCTAACCAATGAACCAACCTCCCTACTCCTACCTGAACAAAATTACTTAATCACTCACTCATTTACCTTCAGGCTATAAATGTAAACTATGTAAAATTATATTAAAATTTGAATCCAAAATCTGCATCTATACATTAATTAATAATAAACGAATATTTGCAACCTGCAATCTTTCATCAAATCATGAAAGCTATAAATCAAACCTGGAGACCTCGAGCTGTTTTGAAAACTCTAGATCACTGGCAACACCTGCATATAAAAAGTTTCAGATGATGTCATAATTATTGCCAAGGAAAATGTGGTGCACACAAGACTTAAACCACGAAAGGCAAATAGAAGATTGCCGAAAATAAAAAGCTTATCGGAAAACAAAGCACTTCATTTGCTTCAAATAAAAAATAAACAAAATGACAGCATCGTCTTGAAAGTGTAGATTACATGTAAGGGGATGAAAATCTTTCTTTTGTACTTAATAAGATTAGCCTATATTGTTATTAGACTATTCATAAACTGGTGTTATAGACACCCACAACCAAGTCAAAGTATAAGTAATTAAAAAGATACAATATGATACATAAACAGTGTCAAACAATATAGCCTGAGACAAAATAAATTAAAAAAGATGAAAGTCAGTAACCTGCAATGCCTTACATTCCTCAAGTGGTTAAAGTGGCACAAATTATGAAGAAAATGATGACATAACCTGCAATGCTTTACATACCTCAAGTGGTTCAAATCTAGGCCCTTAAAATGGTTCACTGTGAGTAGCAAGTTTAATTTTCCTAAAATCAATTTCTAAACGTAATTTTTGGGTGATGGAAAAAGTATGTGTCTTTTGACATACTACAAGAATGATTATTGACTGGCTAAAATGAATCACTGATTAATAAACACAATAATCACTACCATTTTCTTCTAAAAGTATAAAATCAATGTGTTCATAAATGCAAAGCCAAAAGGCAACTCTAGTGGACAACAAAAGGTTGTTGATTAATCATGGCCGGGTTGACTATGGTTTTTTAGATTAATGTCAACTCATTTTGTATCATACCAAGAAGAGTAATCAAGTAACTATAACACTAAAATAAGTTCACAAAAGTTACTTCTGTAGAGGATCTGAGCTCCCGAACGAACTCTATCAAGTGAGCCAGTTCTAGCACTTGATCTTTTGCCATTTAGGGGTTTCCATTACATAGGTTGAAGGAAAACGAAAGGTCTAGTCTTCTATACATAGAGGGAAAATAATAATGGATATGGAGCTCATACTAGTGTGCCATGGCAGCAAAATTGTATATCTTTGTGGCAGAAATTGATAAAATACATACAATTAAAAAAACATTACATGGACGAATACAGTACCCACAAACGAATGCCAAGGCCGACTCAAACCTAAATCCTCAAAAGTGATTTAGTTTTCTTCTTGGCAGTCTGACATCGAAACCAAAGCCATATTGTAATGAATTAGCTCCAAGTATACATAAAATCCTACTATATCCACCAGCATTTGTAGTCCCAATTATCATAAAATTCCCATAACTTTCCTAAGTAATGGTAGCACCAATAGCAAAAATTGAAATACTAACATAATGAGAATAAATCCATAAAATATCCTTCTTGACTTTGAGATATTTGACTCCCAATCTCAATACTAAAATCTACAGCTACAGCTATTTTTACCAAACACATTTATAAAACTAAAAGCTCCAACCTTTTTGAAAAGTATTAGCTTCCAAAAGATCTAGCTACTAAAAGCTCTATCTTTTTAAAAATCCGAAGCTACAACTAATTTTGCCAAACATACTTTAAATGCATAGCCAAAAACCTTCCAATGTCTTACACGAATATGTCCAAATGCTCTTTGACATGTTCCCATAAAGCATCATCCATAATATCAAAAGTTAAAATTCATGAATTTAAAACTTAAACTAATCATAAATTTGTAGATATGTAATACTAATTTATTTGGAATCATTAAGAGTATCAAGCGACATGATTTTATCTGCATTCGAAATCGACTCAAGACTGTGATTGTGTCCACCAATGAAGCAAGACAAACTAACAACTTAATTTGGAATATAAACATATATTTTCTACAAATACGGATTTTCACCAGTTATTTGGTTTCGCTAGTATTTGTGAGGTGTGTCAATGTACTTCCGGAGCCATCTAACGATACCTTATTGTATATACAGTGATAATCTATTATTGTTTCTCTTGGCATTTCAAAATCTATAGAATTTTAATTGATTAGTGATCTTTTGTCAATGTCAAGTTTTCTGTCCGAATCATATTTAGGAATGCAAAATGATATCATCGACCATGAAACATTAGTCATAATGATCAGACCATGTGCTCTAGCTTTTACAATAAGAGTTACCGTGCCTTAGATCTTGCTGGATGATTTTGTGAAAGTGAAGACATAAACACAAATATGCAAGTCCTAACTGTTTCATTTTAATGTTATTTTGCTAAATTCTATAAAGCGACAACCTAGTTCCTACTAAAGCATTGAACCACAAAAACAGTGTATTTAGGAAAGAACCAAAAAATTGTAAATTCAAAATGAAGACTTGAAAGTCAAATCATTATCATGTTATTCATTTCAAAAAGTAAAATTTTTCATTGTAAGATAAGTCCATCCAATAAAACACAAACCTGTTAGTTTTAGATTGCAATGGCCAAGAGCTATCATTGAATCCATCGGAAAAAACTTTAGCTACTTGGACCTTGGACACCACAATAATTTATCCACTAAACACTTATCAATGAACATCAATAGGAAGATCAACCAAATAAGAAGAAGAGTAGCAGTACCAAATTTAAACTAAAATATGATCAATCGTCACATAATTGAGTACTAAAAATTTTGTTCATGATAAACACTTAAATATGGTGTGAGAAATGACATGTACAAACCTTGGCTAGATATCTGTTAATGTCGTAGTTAACACAAACATAAAAAATCATACCTTGAAATCCATTATGTGTCTTTCAATTGATTGCAACAAACCACTGAATATTCATAAATAAGATCCAAGTAGGCACTTGGAGAAACGGATGACGAAGAAGTTATTTTTCGGTATATTTTTGTCGTCCAAATATTATGGTTTCTTGAGAATTGCAAGCAAGCAATCAAATGAGTGGGCACGGATCACACAGCGGTGGTCAATGGCGGCGGCGATGGGGCATGTGTGGTTCCATGAAAGAGGGGCGGGAGGTGGGGTTACGTGGACGGTCCGGGAACGTAGACGGCGAGGGGAGTTAAGTAGTCCATTTTTCGATCAATAAACCAATTGTAGACGTCTTGTAAGGACGATTTAGAGGAATCTGTAGTAGGTTTTGGGGAATTGGTTGGGGAAATTGAGATAGAAACATAAGGCATGAGAGGGATTGAAGAAGCAAATAGCTTGGAGATTAGAGTGCATCGAAAGAGAAACCTGAAATCTTATTGATGGATTTTGTCAAGATTAAGATGAACAAATCATGCGGGACATGGCAGGAGCGGTTCATGGAGGTTTCATCCTCTGTTGCGTGCGTTGAAGACGAGTGGAGAGTGAAGAGCGGTTTAGAAACCGTGGTTGAAATGATGCTTCTTATGCTTGTACTTTAAGCTTTCACAGAAATACGTGACTTTACACGGCCATGATCTAATCCTACCAGATCGGACGATTGAAATTTAAGGACAGGATTACACTCTCTCTCCCTCATGGGTAATATATAGGGGGAATGTGTAATGTGTGTTTGGTCTGAAAAAGAATTTTATTTTATTTATTTTTTTAATTTAAAACTAAAATTCGTTTATTTATTCATTAGTCTGTTTTGTGATATATAAATTGAATGTATATCATTAATATAAATGACTTTTATTTATCATTTTAATTTAAAACTAAAATTCGTTTTTGGTTTTGTTTGGTCTAAAAAAGAAAAACCGATCTTCAAACCGAAAACCATATTAAGAAATTCGGTTTGGGACCAAACCAAACCGAAAACCGTTTTCTAAATTTGGTTTGGGTTTATTCGAATTCGATGCGGTTTGGTTTTCGGTTTCTTCGAGTCCAAATCAAATACTGCACACCCCTACTATCAAATCTTGTATTTTATTAATCTTAACAAATCAGAAATTAAACTTTTGTGTGTATATAATTTAGTCAAAATTACAAAACAAGAAAAAAAAATAGTATAGTCAGCACTTAAAAACATGTCATATTTTTTTCATTATAAATGCAACATTTAAAAAATATGTTATATGTTTTTAAAAATGTGTTACATTTTTTCATTATAAATGCAACACTCTAAAAATGTGTTGCATTTTTTTTCATTATAAATGCAACACTCTAAAAATGTGTTGCATTTTTTATTGAAATATGCAACACTTTAAACAAATGTTGCAATTTTTAGTAAAAACTGCAACATTTTAGAAAAAGTGTTGCATTTTTTAGTAAAAATGACAACACTTTGAAAAAAGTGTTGCATTAAATCATTATATGCAACACTTATTGTCAATGTGTTGCTTTAGAGCGAACTTAAATAAAAAAGCAACAATTTTTAAAAGTGTTGCATCAAAAGTGTTGCATTAGCTTCGATTTGTAGTAGTGCCGGTTTCAGCACTAACGCCTCAGTATCAGTGAAAATTACTGAGTTCTTCTTATCACAGATTTGAGATACACTAATGAGATTGTGAACCAGTTTATCAACGTGATAAACTTGATCCAGTTTGATAGTCCCATTAGTGACCACTCCAGTACCGGTGATATTTCCTCCTTTATTTCCAGCGAATGATACAAAGCCCCGATTCCCTCCCTTGAAGTCTGCGAGTAGACTTCTTTCCCCTGTCATGTGCCTGGAGCAACCACTGTCGACGAACCACTTGTTGTTTGGACCTGTAGTTATCTCCTGCACATGAAATAAAATAGGTTAGTTATCACGGGGAACCCAAGCCATGACTGACTTGGTAATACCATTCTCGTCCACATACTTGAACTCTTTCAAATACCCATCTCTCCTTTCAGGTGACTTGGGTTTTTGATTTAGAGCCTGTTGTGGTGCAGAGTGATTTAAGTTCACTCTCGGCCTTTGTGTAGGCATTTTCTATGGAGCTCTTGAATGGTTTCGATTATAAGGCATTTCCGATTGATATCCTTGAGCTTTACCTGGTGTTTGTTGTCTTACAGGAGTGTGTGACCTAACCGGAGTATAAGCTCTGCTAGGTGTAGTACTCCTATAATTCTGTTGCGGTCCTGACCTAGATTGATTAATGAACTTATTTGGTGTATTAGTCCTAATCACTTCTTTGGTTCGACCTGACACAGGTGTTTGTTTCACAGCAGATTTAGGTGCGGCTTGCACAGTTTTCTCGATATTTTGAGAACTACTAGTGCTTGCAACACTTGGAGAAGGCTTAAGTTGTTCCGGCTTTCCAGTTTTAGGTGTAAAATCTACTTTCCTATGTGGACAACTAGAAGCAACATGCCCCCTTTCGTGACATCTAAAGCAAGACATTTTGTCAATAGACTTTTTATGTGTGCCCTTTGACTTAGGTGTCTCACTAGTGTCTGGTTGTTTTGTCTCAACTATAGTGACTGGTTCCTCGTCCTGACCATTAAAGTCAATTTTGTTTTGTCCTACAGGCTTATCACTAGAGGATGTCACAAACTTAACCTTCTTAATCTTGACATTATTAGTGGTCACCGTAGTTTCTGGTTCCTTAATTGTTTCAAACACAGGTTCAGGTATTTCCTCTGATTCAACTGATTTTTCAGTTTTCTCCTGAGGTTGAGGTACATAATTATCATTGAAAGGTGGAGGACTCTCATGATACCCCAGACCTACAGGTTTCTTAGACTGACGTTGTGCATCTAAGATCTTCCCTAGGTTGAGCGATGAGTTCCTAAACTTTTCATGTTTACTGTTTACCTCAGCTACCTTTACCTTAGATTCAACTAGCTCTACTTCTTTGATTTTAAGCTCTTTGGTCAATTCCTCAACATGTTCATACATCAGTTCTAATCTAACACACTGTTCACTAAGCTTGTCCTTTAGAACTATGAGATCTTGTGCATCTGCCTTAAGCTTATCCCTAAGATCTTCCTTTATATCTAATAGGCTAGCGTTGTCTGATTTTAAAGAGTCATTCTGAGTAGATATAGTTTGATGTGATTCCAGTACTAAATTTAACCTATCGTTAGATGTAGCACACAAAGCACATAAATCACAGAAAATAGAGAAGTTCAGAATTACCTTGGCATGATCTGATTCCACGTTGGCCATCTGTGCGGCGAACTCTAGAATCGTCTGATTCCACGTTGGCCTTATACAATCACTGTCTGATGGCCAACACTGATGTCCCATCAACAAGCAACTTCAAACAGGATCTGGCTGAAGCTGAAGCTTTTAGCAGCTTGGAGAACTGGAACCCTACAATGATGTATAAGGAAAAACAACCATCCCAGGTTTGGTACTTGGACAGTGGCTGCTCAGGGCACATGACAGGTTGTAAGGACCTGCTGAGTGATCTCAGGCCTGAAAAAGGGCCAAAAGTCACATTTGGTGACAATGTACAGGGATCCACTGAGGGATATGGAACTCTTAAAG
Organism: Centrapalus pauciflorus; assembly: GCA_020465985.1. NCBI lineage: Eukaryota > Viridiplantae > Streptophyta > Magnoliopsida > Asterales > Asteraceae > Centrapalus > Centrapalus pauciflorus. The sequence continues at coordinate 702,417 of JAANYP010000559.1, forward strand.
CTGGTGCTGCAGTGTTCAAAAGAGTAGCCTATGTGGTTGGACTGAAACATAACCTTGTTAGCATAAGTCAACTGTGTGATGCTGGCTACAAGGTTAACTTTGATGAGCACCTGGGTTACATATTGGATCCCCAAGGCAAAGTTGTTCTATGTGCTCAATGAAAGAAAGGTGTATATGTTGTGGACATGCAATCTGCTGATCCCACAACTGAAACCTGTTTTCTCACAAGGACAAATGCAGATCTAAATTGGCTATGGCACAGAAGGCTGTCACATTTGAACTTCAAGAACATCAACAAACTCTGTAAGAAAGAGTTAGTGACAGGTTTGCCTACTATGACTTTTTCTAAGGATAGACTATGCACAACTTGTGAGAAAGGCAAGCAGAGGAAATCATCTTTTTAATCCAAACATAATTTTTCTATTGATACTCCTCTCTTCTTAATCCACATGGACTTGTTTGGACCTATCAATGTCCCAAGTCTAGGAGGAAGAAGATACATTCTAGTAATGGTTGATGAGTTCTCCAGGTACACATGGATTATCTTTCTGAAGAGCAAAGGAGAGGCTGCTAGAGAAATTATTGGATTTGTGAAAAAGATGGAAATGCTGAACTCTGCCCAAGTGAAGCAGCTTAGAAGTGATCATGGTACTGAATTCAGAAACAGTACTCTTGAAGACTTCTGTGAAGAGAAAGGAATCACTCAAAACTTTTCAGCTGTAAGAACTCCACAACAAAATGGAGTTGCTGAAAGGAGAAACCGAACTCTCATTGAAGCTGCTAGAACCATGCTGTGTGCATCAGGTTTACCTTCATCATTCTGGGCTGAAGCTGTTAACACTGCCTGCTTCACCCAAAACAGATTCTTAGTGGTGAAAAGGTTCAACAAGACTCCCTATGAGCTGCTCAAAGGGAGGAAGCCAAATTTCAGTTACTTCCATGTGTTTGGGTGTCCTTGTTTCATTCTGAATCAAAGGGACCAACTGGCAAAGTTTGAACCAAAAGCTGATGAAGGTGTGTTTGTTGGCTACTCTGCTATCTCCAAAGCCTACAGAGTGTACAACAACATAAGAAAGGTGATAGATGAATCAATCAATGTCACCTTTGAAGAGTCCAAGAATGCTTCCGCCAAAGCTGTTCCTGAATCAGTTTCAGGAGAATTAAACTTTGATGATCTCATGCATTCAAACAGTGAAGAGGACTCAAAAGCTTCCACTACATCCAGTGTGGAACCTGTTAATCATGATGGGCATGATGATGATTATGTCAATACACCCTGTGTGAATAAGTGTACTGACTTAATTACAACTGCATGTCCTGAACCTATCAATGCTGATTTTCCTGGTTCCTCTGCTGATATGTTCAACAGTGGTCAGTCATGTTCAACAAGTGAACAGGCTCAAGACAACAGTGTGTCTGAAAATCTTGAGAGCTGTTCAACAGGACCTGCTGAAGCTGCTGATAACTCAGGAGAATCCTCATTGAAGAATGATCCTAAGTGGATCAGATGTCACCCCAATGATCAAATAATTGGTGACATAAACAAAGGGGTACAAACAAGGTGGGACAGCTTAGGGAACTTTTGTATGTTCTCCAGTTTTGTCTCACTAATGGAGCCAAAGAAGGTGGATGAAGCACTAAAAGATGCCAACTGGATCACTGTCATGCAAGAAGAACTCAATCAGTTTGAGAGAAACAAGGTATGGAAGCTGGTCCCTGCTCCTAAAGGTAAAACTATAATTGGCACTAAATGGGTTTTCAGGAATAAGATGGATGAGCAAGGTCATGTCATTAGAAATAAGGCAAGACTGGTTGCTCAGGGTTATAGACAGGAGGAAGGAATTGACTATGATAAGACATTTGCTCCTGTGGCCAGACTAGAAGCAATTCGTTTGTATCCAGCCTACGCTGCTCATAAGAGCATTAAGGTATTTCAAATGGATGTGAAGAGTGCATTTTTAAATGGGAAGCTGCAAGAAGAAGTTTATGTCAAGCAGCCTCTATGGTCTCAAACAAGCCCCTAGAGTCTGGTATGACACTCTTACTGAATTCCTTATGAGCAATGGATATTCCAGAGGTAAAGTGGATACCACACTGTTCATAAAGAAGGTGAAGTCTGATATTATGCTTGTTCAAATTTATGTGGATGACATAATATTCGGTTCTACCAATGAGCAGTTATGCAAGAATTTTTCATTACTCATGAAATCCAAATATGAAATGAGTATGATGGGAGAACTTACTTTTTTTTTAGGATTACAGGTTAAACAAACTTCAACTGGAATTTTTATAAATCAAAGAAAGTATACCTTAGATCTCTTGAAAAAGTTTAAATTTGATCAAAGTTCTCCTATTAAAACCCCAATGGCAACCAATGTAAAATTGGATGCTAATGCCAGTGGCAAAGCTGTTTCAGTAACATCTTACAGAGGTATGATTGGGAGCTTGCTATATTTAACTGCTAGTAGACCAGATATTATGTTTGCCACCTGTTTGTGTGCTAGGTTCCAAGCTAATCCAAAGGAATCTCATCTAGCTTGCAGACATTTTCAAAGGAATCTCATCCACTAATCCAAAGGAATCTCATCCACTAATGAACAGCTTGCAGACATTTTCACCAAACCTCTTGTTGAAACCAGGTTTAATTACCTTGTCAGCAAGCTGGGCATGTTAAACAAAAGTGACGAAGTGTCCTCAAAGGTCTAAGACTTTGTATGTCTCACACTTCTCAAGTTTTCTCAGAACAGCTTAGACAGAACAGGTTATGCATATTCTGTACTTAGCTATTATTCTGAAATCCTTGAACAGCTTGAACATACAACAGGCTGAACAATAACAGTTTATACCTCCAGCCTACTCTGATGGTCCATTCTCCACCCTGCTCACTCCTTCACACTGATCTGACATTGTCTTGTAACATGTTCAACTAGTGAACACAACCTGATCTTACATTCGAGCACAGGTTGAAAGCACAGTGTGAAGAGTAAACAACTTGAAGAATGAATAGCTTGTAATGATTCTACTCATCACAGGTTTGACCAACAGCTTAGACCAACAGTTTTTAACTACATTTCTTCACAATTAAGTTACTTAATTTCTGCTTTTATTTAACTTAATTACTACAGATAATGTGGGTTACGTGTGTTAGTGATTAAAAAGGGCTCAAGTAGTCTGACAAACGGTATGACATGGACAACCGTTTCGTTTTCCGTTAACGACTTTTTCAAATCAACCGCCCAAATGTTTCTCTCTCATACCCACTCACATTCAAATCCTATAAATACCCCCTACTGTTTCATCTTCGTCTTCCTCACTATTTCCAGGAATCCTCAAGAACCCTAAATCGACTAAGTGTCTCCTGCTTATCAAAATCCCAAACATTCACAAATGGCTCAAAGAAATACCCCCTTTCTTCCAGTATTCGTTGGTGATGATGTAGTTAAACACTCATCAGTTACCACAATGCTGACCATCAAACCCACCAACTACATTGCTAACCTAACCATTCCCAAAAACTATGTGGGGAAGGGTTATGAACAGATGGTGGAGTTTCTCAAAGTTCATCCGTTGAACTATGCTATGACTGCCACTCCTGGTGTCCTGTACCAGGAGATGGTGTACGAGTTTTGGTACACCTGTGCCTACAGTCCAAACACCAAAGTCATTAAGGGCACTATTCTCAATGGGACTCAGACCATTGAAATAACGACTGATCTTCTCAGGAAGGTTCTTCATCTGCCAACTGCTGACCCATATGACATGCCTCAACCTGAAGATAATCAAATGGGCAATCTGCTACGCTTCTGTGCTGTGGCAGAACCCAAAATCGGAGCAACATTGTTTAGGAGGGATTTGTCTCCGACCTACAGTTTTCTCTTTGCCTCAGTGGTGATGTGCTTCGGAAGTAAGGTTGGTTCATTTGACCAACTCAGCCGTGATGAAGTCCCCATTGTTCTACGGCTGGTGGATGGGACAACAATTGACATGGCCAAATGGATTTTTCTGAATTTGAGGGGCCTGGTACAACAAGAAAACCGTCCAGCTGTTGTTCGGTATCCAAGGTTTCTGAGCCTCATCTTTAAGCATCATTGTGGTGAGCAATTATATAACTCTCAGCCTTTACTTAAGACTGCTGCATTCCCTGTCATAGGGAATAGAGTTTTCTATACACCTGTACTACCCAATTAGCCCCCTCTATCTACTCCAATGAGGAGATTACTGGGGTTAGTGGAAGGACCTTCTAATGTGAGGGTTGCTCCCAAAGCTACTCCCAAGGCAAAATCCAAAGCCAGGTCCAAGCTAGTTAAAAGGACCCTGGCATCTACTGAAGCTGGGCCTGCTCACAAAAAGGCCAAAACAGCTCAGCCTGAGTCTGCCTCCTTAGCCTCTGTGGCTGAGGGGGAGCAGGCTCCTCACCCTGGTTCATTTGTTGAACCTGAAGCCTTTGTGGCTGGTGCCTTTGTGGCACCTGAGACCATGGAACCGGCCAACCCAACTGTTCCTGACCCAGTCTCACACCCTGTCCAAACAGAACCCATCACCTCTCCACAATCACCCACTGCATCCATCCAATACCAACGCAAATCACTCACCAAAAAGAAAACAGCCCAAACCACCAGCTCCTCTGTTCCCTCTCAACAGGGTTCAGTTGTAAGAGAAGCCACCCCTGCTGCCTCTCCTATTTTGGGAGAAGGTTCAGCACAATTGGAGCCTGCTTCACTCCAACCTGTGTCTACCCAGGGTCAGCCTAGACCCTCTGGTTCCTCCCAACAGGAGCCAGTTGTACAAATGGAGACAGCCACCTCATCTATTCCAGCCTCCCAACAGGCTGAGAATATTGAAAGACAGGAGTCCTCTCCACTCCATACTGCGTCCACACTGTCCCCACTCCATACTTCTCTACACTCTGAGTCTGCACGAGGTGTCCACACTGCTGGTTTAAACCAATCAGCAGATCAGCCTCAATCTTCTGTTCCCTATGATACATCTGTTCTTCACCAAGCAGCTGCTGAGGGACCAACATCCCAAGTTGATGAACCTCAGGGATCATACCATCCCTTGGGTGAGGCTGCCCCTTCTATGCAAACTCCATCAGCAGGTCTCACCACTGCTGATGTTGAAATGCATATCCCATCTTCCCATGATGAGGTGCTTTTACACCAAGGCACTGCAGAGGGAACACCCACTGGCCTTAATGAAGGTGTTGCAACACAAGCAGCATCTGAAAGGCTCCCATCATCAACCCTTTCTCCTAATGATGCAGCTACTGCCACTGCTGAGGGACCCTTTGACCCCTCCAAGCTGGGCCACATTACTTTTGCCCAGGCTATGGAGCTTCTTTCCAATGTTCCTCTTCCATCTTCATCACATCCTCATACACCAGCCTCATCCTCTTCATCTCCCTCAACACAATCTAAACAGTCCACCCATACACCTCCATCTCCTAAAGACCTGCCTTTGAAGGATCAGCTTACACTGCTGACCAACAAAGTTAGTTCTTTAAAATCCTCCATGACCTCTCTACCTTCTCTCATTTCAGACTCTGTGTCTGAACAGCTTAAGGGATTCTTTGATCTGTTCAAAGATTCTTTCCCAGCCACTCCACAACCTGACAACTCTCCACAGCTGCTTGCAGTCACTGCACAGCTGCAAAGTGTCTCTACTTCCCTTTCCTCTATTCTCTCCCTCCAACAGGACTCTGTGTCCTCAACGGCAGCTATATCTCAACAGCTGTCATCTCTCCTTACTTCTTGCAATTCTACCCTTCCTGCCACCTTGACCAGCTTGAACACTGTCATTGGCTCCCTATCCAATTCTGTGTCATCAGACCTTGCTGATGTGCAAGGTTCTCTTAAACTACATCTTGCACAGCTTCAAAGCCTGTTGTTCACAGCTCTTGATAGGGAAAACATTGTCAAGCTGACTTCTTTTGCTGACACCCAGGCCTCTTCTCTTCAAACCTGTCTTTCCCAGCTTGCAGAGGTAAAGGACAACCTGGCCTTCTTAGTGAATAGCCTTGTTGGCCCCAAGCCTGCTGCCAAAACTGCTGGTGTAACATCCTCGGACTTATTTTTGATGTATTTTGATTAATTAGGTGGAAAGTTATGTATTTAAGTTAAAATTTAAGCAATTATTATGTATTTGGGTTATTTAGAAGTTTGTTGCTATTTTAAGAGAAATTTGAACACGAAATCATTTTATGGAGTATTATGAATATTAAAAGTTAATTATGATAATTCTAAGATTAAATCAGTATTTTATGGAACCGGTTAAGTCGAGGGGAGAAATGTGCAAAATGGTGAAAATTGGAATAAAAGAGAAAAAGGGGCTTCATTTTCACCATCTCTCTCTCTCTCTAGACTCTCTCTCTAGAATTCTCTCTCTACATCTCTCTAAGATAAATCACAAACCGACCGTCGGATTTTCGGGAATTATACGTCATCGGAAAGATATCGAGGAGTAGAACAGCAATCTACAAACGGATTTCAGATTTCATACGAATTGAGGTAAGAATCGACCTTTTTAAGATTTTGGTTTCGGTTTTGAAGAACACAATTTTCGAATCTGTCATTTTATGCAAATTTAAGCTTGTTTTGCTTGAAATGTTGCTGGATTATGATACTATATGCATAGTAGAATCGAATATATGCATCATACTTGATATAACACTGATTTTAGGCCTTAGAAATGAAGGATTTAAGTTGAAATGATGAACAGACTCGAATATGTCAAGAACAGAGTCGAAATATAAGAACAAACTCGAGTTTGGTGCTAGATTCGAAGTTGTACTGTTAGATTCTAAGGGAGGCCTCGAATCTGACATCAGATTCGAAGATGAACCCGAATCTGACATCAGATTCGAAGATGAATTCGAATCTGATGGGGGGGGGGTTCGAATCTGTCCTAAGGGTTCGAATCTGATGTGTAAAATTCGAGTTTAATGCCTAAAATTGAGAAATGTACTCTCTAAACTTGTATAAATTGAATGAAACTCATAAACAACACATAAAATGTCATGAGTTATATAAAGGTCAATATATGAACATGAAATGGGTTTCAAACTTAGTTATGGGTTAAATTTGAATGTAGACCCGAAATGGGGGAAAACGTTGCAAAACTTACGAGACTTGATTTTTATGAATTAAACGGATAATGATATGAGGAATTTGTTGTAATTGATATAACAGGTCCCTTGTGGTGTTGTTTAACCCACAGTGGGGTACTTGGTGGAATCCGGTTGAAAGCCCGAAGAGAAATAATATCGGTTAAAGATAATACGCACCCACTGTGAGTACAGTAGATTTCGCATGATTATATCTGATTTATGTTAAGCTTTGCCTGCTGAGACCTGTTGTTTCACTTGTTTGGTTGGATTTCTACTAACTTGCGTAGATTTAGATGCACATTCTTACTTGTTGCATGTCCGTTCGATTGTTGTGCATCTAGTGATGGACCGGTGGGTCGCATCGATTACTCTGATGTTACTGCGCTATATGACGCTGGAGCTGATCCCTCCAGGTCCGGTAGGCAGTATGTCATCCCCGATCGTTCGTTTGTCTCAGATGGTATGTGTAAATGCCGAGCCTTGGGCTCGAAGGGGCTGCGGCTCTGGTCCGTACTTGGTGTACGAAGAGAGTATACGACGTTTGTCGTCGGGGTTACTCTTGGGCTTCATAAATATTTATAATATGCGCAATCTTTGTATTCACTAAGCATCCGCTTACGTTTTAGTTGTTGTATTTTTACAGGCAAAGGAAAATCTACGGCTGGACCTTCTAAGTTAGGTCGATTTGGAAGATTTGGAAGATATCTGCTATTTAATCGGTAATTATATTGCGGGACAAATGTTGTAATATATTCTGGATGATTGTAATAAATGTATGGGTGTGTAGACCTAGACTTGGTACCTGATAGCACCGTAGGGTGTTTAAAACTTGTTGCACTACGTATTTTTGTTTTAAAATGCTTCCGCACTTAATTTAGGTTATCAGATCATTATGATATTGCATGTTGATGATTAATCCTGGGTGTATTGTAATTGGTGGTTGTTGTGGCAAGGGTGTCACACGAGATGGTATCAGAGCAGTAGTTTGAGATTCAAGTGTCCGTGAGGTCTTGATCTCAAACATTAGGTGATGATATGTAGTGATGCTAAGTAATGATCTGAACTAAGATAGGTTATGATCTAGTAATTATAAGAAATTGACTATCATACGGGACAAATGAATGGTGTCTTTAAATTTATGACATGTTACTAAACAAGTTATATGTTTATATTTTCAGAACATGTCTGGAGGAATGACACCTGAGGAAGCCAGAGAGATGATGCTAGCCATGATGGCTGAGCAGAATCGAATGATTCAAGAACAGTTTCGGGCTCGAGATGAGGCCGATGCTAAAAGAAGAGAGGAAAAGAGAAAGAACAAGGAGAAGGAAGGGGGTAACAATGAGGAACAAGATGACAACACTGGGTCATCTAACAAACCCCGAGGTTGTCGTTTTAAGGACTTTAAAGGAAATGGAGCTGTGGAGTTTAATGGACTAGGAGATGCTGTTGCCGCGCTGGAATGGATAACAGCAACTGAACGAACATTCCGAATCAGCGACTGTGCTGAGAAGGACATGGTTCGCTATGCTACTGCTATGTTCACTAATGACGCAATTATGTGGTGGAATGCCATGGTGAACGCTTTGACATTGGAGAAGATTTCTGTTATGACTTGGGCTGAGTTCAAGGATCTGTTCACTCAGCAGTACTGTCCGGTTGATGAGCGCCGGAGGTTGGAAGCAAAGTTCATGGCACTGGTACAGGGGACTAAGACGGTGTCCCAATATGCTGTGGAGTTCACGAGGTTAAGTCTGTTCGCACCTCATCAGGTGGACACTGAAGAGAGGAAAGTGACCAGGTTCGAGGCTGGTCTTGACATTGAAATAAGGAGGGTCATGAGCAATGTTCGTTACCCTACATTTGCTGGCTTACTTGAGGCTGCCAGAAATGTAGAGCAGATTTTGGTTATGTCAGGCTACTCTGTTGGGTCTGCTGCTGCTTCCACCAATCCGACACAGCCGTCACCGCCGAAGCGCCAAAGGGAGGGAGGATATTCTGGTTCTTCCCGGTCTTCACAATACTCACCTCAACAGTCGTATCGCCGACAATCTGGTTCATCTGATCGCGGTCGTGCGCGTGCATACTCCATCAACACTGAGCCGCAATATTGCAATAAATGTCATCTGGAGCATTTTGGCAAATGCCCTAACGGACGTGCTTGTTTTTGCTGTGGGGAGCTGGGACATTTTCAGAATGACTGCCCAAGGAAGGGTGATGCTTGCTATAAGTGTGGGGTGTGGGGTCACTATAGCAGAAATTGTAGAAAGAATGCTCCAACGGCTGCTGTCCCATCATCAACACGCTCGTCTGGAGGTTCGAGTGGTGGTTCAGTTAACCGCCGGGGTCAGTCACAGAGGGCACCTGCTCGTGCTTTTCAGATAACTGCAGAGGAGGCAAGGGAAAATCCAGAGGTCGTCACGGGTACGTTCATAGTAAATTCTATGCCTGCACGAGTTTTATTTGATTCGGGTGCCAATAGGTCGTTTGTTTCTACTATGTTTGCACAAAGACTTGCCATGCCACTATCTAGATTATCTGCTGTTCTTGATATAGAAACTGCTAGCAACACTCTAGTAAAAGTAGATCATGTCTACCGTAACTGCACGTTAGTAATTGAGGATGTAGTCTTCAATTTGGACTTGATACCGATAGAATTCAGTGAGTTTGATGTCATAGTCGGGATGGACTGGTTGATCGAAAATGAAGCCCACATAGTGTGTAAGAGCCGAATGATAAAGATAACTACCCCGGAGGGGCGTGAGATATGTATATATGGGGATAGGAGAAGCGGGGATCTGTGTTTGCTGACCATTGCAAAAGCTCGAAAGCTTGTTGCAAAGGGATGCGATGCGTACTTAGCATATGCGATTGATGCTAAGGCAGAGAAGAGAACTTTGGCCGATGTGCCGGTTGTTTCACAATTCCCGGATGTGTTTCCGGAAGACTTGTCTGGCGTGCCGCCTGAGAGACAAGTTGAGTTTCGAATTGATCTGATCCCCGGAGCTGCACCGGTAGCTCGTTCTCCTTATCGTCTTGCCCCAACCGAGATGAAAGAAATGATGACACAACTTCAGGAATTGTTGGACAAGGGCTTCATTCGGCCGAGTTCATCGCCGTGGGGAGCTCCGGTACTGTTTGTAAAGAAGAAAGATGGCACGATGAGGATGTGCATAGATTACCGGGAGCTGAATAAATTGACGATTAAGAACAAGTATCCTCTGCCGAGGATAGACGACTTGTTTGATCAGCTACATGGCGCTAGTGTATTTTCCAAGATTGATCTGAGATCGGGGTACCATCAGCTGAAAGTTCGAGAAGAGGATGTGCCTAAGACAGCATTTAGGACACGTTATGGGCATTACGAGTTCTTGGTTATGCCTTTTGGGTTAACCAATGCCCCGGCTGTCTTTATGGACTTGATGAATAGGGTTTGTAGACCGATGTTGGATAAGTCGGTGATAGTGTTTATTGATGATATACTGGTATATTCTAAGTCTGAAGCAGAACATGCTGAACATCTGAGAGAACTGTTGGAGTTGTTAAGAAAAGAAAGGTTGTACGCCAAGTTCTCAAAGTGCGAGTTTTGGCTACAACAGATACAGTTTTTAGGGCATGTAATTTCTGGAGCCGGGATTTCGGTAGATCCGGCTAAGGTTGAAGCAATAAAGAACTGGGAGCCGCCGTGTTCAGCTACTGAGGTTAGAAGTTTTCTGGGGTTGGCAGGATACTATCGGAGATTTATCAAAGATTTTTCTAAGGTTGCAGTTCCTTTGACTGCTTTAACGAAGAAGAATGCACCGTTTATATGGGAAACTGTGCAACAAGAGGCGTTTGAAGTTTTGAAGAAAACTTTGAGTGAAGCACCGATACTTGCTTTACCGGAAGGTAATGAGGACTTCGTGGTGTATACCGATGCTTCGAGGTTAGGGTTAGGCGCTGTACTGATGCAGCGCGGGAAAGTAATTGCATATGCTTCAAGGCAGTTGAAGCAGCATGAGAAGAACTACTCAACTCATGATCTCGAGTTGACTGCAGTAACGTTTGCATTGAAGTTATGGAGGCACTACCTATACGGTACTAAGTGTCAACTCTACACGGACCATAAGAGTTTGAAATATATTTTTAGCCAGAAGGAACTCAATATGAGGCAGAGACGATCAATGGAGTTAATAAAGGATTACGATTGTGAGATACTTTACCACCCCGGGAAGGCTAATGTAGTAGCCGATGCCTTGAGCCGGAAAGCGTATGCTAAAGATTTCTGTTATATGATGACGTCTACAATGCTGACCTCCACGATAATTGATGATGTCAAGGCCGCTCAGGAAGAAGCCTTGAAAGATGAAAATATTGGTGCTGAGGATATTAAAGTACAAGTTAAGAACATGGAAACAAGTGAGTCGGGATTGAAAGGAATTTTTGGAAGAATTTGGGTGCCGAAATATGGTGGTATGAGAAATGTGATCGTTGAGGAGGCACATCAATCTAAGTTTTCTTTACATCCCGGGAGCACAAAGATGTACAACGACTTAAAGGCAGACTTTTGGTGGCCGGGATTGAAGAGGGACATAGGACAATATGTAGAAAGATGCCGAACTTGTCGGTTGGTAAAGGCCGAGCATCAGCAACCTTATGGCAGTCTGCAACCGCTTCCCATTCCGGAATGGAAGTGGGAGCACATTACTATGGATTTTGTTACAAAACTGCCGAAGACTAGGCGTCAACATGATGCAGTTTGGGTGATAGTCGATAGATTAACTAAGTCCGCACATTTTATACCGATAAGAGAGAGTTACTCCTTAGAAAAGTTGGCTAAAATTTATATGGACGAGATTGTTTCTAGGCATGGAGTGCCTAAGTCCATAGTATCGGACCGGGACAGCCGGTTTACTTCAAATTTTTGGTCGGCTTTGCAAGAAGGGTTAGGGACAAGGATAGCAATGAGTACAGCTTACCGCCCGCAAACTGATGGTCAGAGTGAGCGGACCATCTTAACGCTTGAAGACATGATGAGATCGTGTGTGTTAGATCTCGGTGGCAATTGGGACGATCATCTGCCACTCATAGAATTTTCGTATAACAACAGTTACCACGCTACGATCAAGAAAGCTCCGTTCGAGGCTTTGTATGGAAGGAAATGTAGGACTCCTACATGTTGGAGAGAAACGGGTGAAACACCAATCGCTGGGCCGGCCTTGCTTCAGGAAACAAACGAGAAGATACAGTTGATTAGGCAGAACATGAAGGCGGCCCAGGATCGTCAGAAAAGCTACTATGATCGGAGGCACAAGCCGATCAATTTTGAAGTGAATGACTGGGTCTATTTGAAAGTATCACCCATGAGGGGTGTTACTCGTTTTGTTAAGAGGGGCAAATTGGCTCCGAGATTTTTCGGACCCTTTAAGATTGTTGAAAAAGTTGGAAATCAGTCATATCGATTAGAATTGCCTGAAGTGATGTCGGGCGTACATCCAGTATTTCACGTTGGGAATCTTCGAAAATCGTTTAACACTGGAAACGAGGATTGGGCCGACCATACTGAACTACAAGTTGATGAAAGGCTCCGGTATGTTGAAGAGCCGGAGTGTGTGTTAGACACTAAGATAAAGAAATTGAGAAGTAAGGAGATAGAAATGGTGCTTGTACGTTGGAAGCATCATAAAGGAGCAAATCATACATGGGAAGTTAAGTCGGAAATGTTAAGAAAGTATCCGAAGTTGTTTGAGTCCGAGTAACTTCGAGGACGAAGTTGAGCGTGGTGGAGCCCATGCTGTAACATCCTCGGACTTATTTTTGATGTATTTTGATTAATTAGGTGGAAAGTTATGTATTTAAGTTAAAATTTAAGCAATTATTATGTATTTGGGTTATTTAGAAGTTTGTTGCTATTTTAAGAGAAATTTGAACACGAAATCATTTTATGGAGTATTATGAATATTAAAAGTTAATTATGATAATTCTAAGATTAAATCAGTATTTTATGGAACCGGTTAAGTCGAGGGGAGAAATGTGCAAAATGGTGAAAATTGGAATAAAAGAGAAAAAGGGGCTTCATTTTCACCATCTCTCTCTCTCTAGACTCTCTCTCTAGAATTCTCTCTCTACATCTCTCTAAGATAAATCACAAACCGACCGTCGGATTTTCGGGAATTATACGTCATCGGAAAGATATCGAGGAGTAGAACAGAAATCTACAAACGGATTTCAGATTTCATACGAATTGAGGTAAGAATCGACCTTTTTAAGATTTTGGTTTCGGTTTTGAAGAACACAATTTTCGAATCTGTCATTTTATGCAAATTTAAGCTTGTTTTGCTTGAAATGTTGCTGGATTATGATACTATATGCATAGTAGAATCGAATATATGCATCATACTTGATATAACACTGATTTTAGGCCTTAGAAATGAAGGATTTAAGTTGAAATGATGAACAGACTCGAATATGTCAAGAACAGAGTCGAAATATAAGAACAAACTCGAGTTTGGTGCTAGATTCGAAGTTGTACTGTTAGATTCTAAGGGAGGCCTCGAATCTGACATCAGATTCGAAGATGAACTCGAATATGACATCAGATTCGAAGATGAATTCGAATCTGATGGGGGGGGGGTTCGAATCTGTCCTAAGGGTTCGAATCTGATGTGTAAAATTCGAGTTTAATGCCTAAAATTGAGAAATGTACTCTCTAAACTTGTATAAATTGAATGAAACTCATAAACAACACATAAAATGTCATGAGTTATATAAAGGTCAATATATGAACATGAAATGGGTTTCAAACTTAGTTATGGGTTAAATTTGAATGTAGACCCGAAATGGGGGAAAACGTTGCAAAACTTACGAGACTTGATTTTTATGAATTAAACGGATAATGATATGAGGAATTTGTTGTAATTGATATAACAGGTCCCTTGTGGTGTTGTTTAACCCACAGTGGGGTACTTGGTGGAATCCGGTTGAAAGCCCGAAGAGAAATAATATCGGTTTAAAGATAATACGCACCCACTGTGAGTACAGTAGATTTCGCATGATTATATCTGATTTATGTTAAGCTTTGCCTGCTGAGACCTGTTGTTTCACTTGTTTGGTTGGATTTCTACTAACTTGCGTAGATTTAGATGCACATTCTTACTTGTTGCATGTCCGTTCGATTGTTGTGCATCTAGTGATGGACCGGTGGGTCGCATCGATTACTCTGATGTTACTGCGCTATATGACGCTGGAGCTGATCCCTCCAGGTCCGGTAGGCAGTATGTCATCCCCGATCGTTCGTTTGTCTCAGATGGTATGTGTAAATGCCGAGCCTTGGGCTCGAAGGGGCTGCGGCTCTGGTCCGTACTTGGTGTACGAAGAGAGTATACGACGTTTGTCGTCGGGGTTACTCTTGGGCTTCATAAATATTTATAATATGCGCAATCTTTGTATTCACTAAGCATTCGCTTACGTTTTAGTTGTTGTATTTTTACAGGCAAAGGAAAATCTACGGCTGGACCTTCTAGTTAGGTCGATTTGGAAGATTTGGAAGATATCTGCTATTTAATCGGTAATTATATTGCGGGACAAATGTTGTAATATATTCTGGATGATTGTAATAAATGTATGGGTGTGTAGACCTAGACTTGGTACCTGATAGCACCGTAGGGTGTTTAAAACTTGTTGCACTACGTATTTTTGTTTTAAAATGCTTCCGCACTTAATTTAGGTTATCAGATCATTATGATATTGCATGTTGATGATTAATCCTGGGTGTATTGTAATTGGTGGTTGTTGTGGCAAGGGTGTCACAGCTGGCAAGCCTGCTGACTTCGTGTCTTCAGGCAGACCAGGTGTTGAAGGTGCTGGTACATCTCCCTCAAAGGGGGAGAAGTCATCTGCCTCGAAGACTAAGTCTAAAGGGGAGAAGACTTCTTCTCCTTAGGAGAAATCAGTGCCTGCAATACCCACTGGTCAACCAGCAGGAGCATCTGAAACAGGCACAATGGAAGGTGCTTCCCAAGCTGCTCAGCCTACTCAGGCTGAATCTCTAAACCCTGCTCAGTCTAAGGGGGAGGAATTCATTCCTGAGGACAGGTCAAGTAGCAGAATGAGGCATCTGATTCTTCAAGAAGAAGAAGAAGAAGAAGAGGAAAATCCTGAAGCTGCTGTCACTACAGCAGCTAAAGGAAAAGAAAAAGCAGCATTTGATCCTCAACAGCAGAAAGCAGCAGAGATTAAATTTCATAAAGCCAGTGCTAAAGAAATGGGTCTTTCCATGCACAAATACTTTGAGTTTAGAGAAGAACAGCTTCAAGCCCTGGAAGCTCTAAGGAAAGAAGAAGAATCTGCCAAAGCTGCTAAGTCTTTTGCACTTCAAGAGGCAAGAAAAGTTAAAATGCTTCTTTAGACGTGCAAAAGAAATTAATGGAAGCTGCTAATGGATCAGCAGGAGAAAAGGAAGTAGAAAAGGGTGCTCAGGTCTCTGTGACCAAAACACAAGTACGTACTGCAAGAGCCCAGTTCCACTTTGACAACTTGGCAAGAAGAAAATTTCAGGATGTTGCTGATAGAAGGATTGCCAAGGAAGCAATTGTCAAAGCTGTTCCCATATCAAGAAAAGGCGGTCAGTGGAAGTTGAAAATAACCAGAATGGGTGCAACAGACCCAGAACTAGAAACGTATGACTACACTGATGTTGCACAGATGGGGTACAGGGAATGGGTTGAGTTGGCAGTTGCTCTGAGTGAGTCTAAGTCAGAAACAGCTAAGACTATCAGGGCATATGTTAAGAAGCTGATGGAGAGAGTAAAGAATCTTGGCCTGATCTCAAAAGAAGTTAGTGAAGGTGTCTATGTGACACAACCAAAAATAAAGGCCAGGAGGACAAGGAAAGACACTGAGCTTGAACAATTCCTCATCTTAATTGAACAAGGTGACTACGCTGTTGAGATGAGGGGAGTTGACTACAGCCTGCCTAGTGGAGTAGAGTTTGAAGATAGCAAGATTATTGAAGAGCCTGAGCTGGGGGCATTTTTTGTAGATCCCTTAACTCAGAAGAATTGCTTTCAGAGAGTATCAGATCTATACAAGGTGGATCTGAGACAGCTTGTAGCCTTCAGACTTGCAGTTTCATTTAGGCGATCAAGCAGGTGGAGAGCAGCCGTCTGGGATCAGCTCAGAGGCTTTTATGAGAGAGGTGAACTTGAAGATCCCAAGTTTATGTTCATCAGAAGTGAAATTCGAGAACTTGAGGATACAAAGGAGGAACTTGAAAAGATGTTTGAAGGTCCTCCTCCTCTATAGTAAAGTCCATCTACCATCTGGGTAGGTGAAGAATGGAAGCTGTCCATCAGTTGGACAGGCTTACCATTATCTGCTCCCAACACAAACAGTCCAAAACCTGTTGTACATTAGTTGTACTTTAATTACATAAGTTGTAATTTTTTTCTTTTACATCAGTTGTAATATACATCAGTACATCAGTTGTACTTTTGTAAAAACATGTGTTGTTTTATGTAATCAAGAATCAGTGTATGTATAAACTGATCTTTTACTTTACTTTGATTGTAATTTTATTTCAGCAAATGTACTGTAAAAATATATAGTGATTTTTGATAAGGCCAGCTTAGTCTGGTTATTGCAAATAGGGGGAGATTGTTAGGCACAAAAAGGCCTCAGTCAAACCTGTTCTGCATCTAAGGGGGAGATTCTTAATCAAACCTGTTGATGCATTTGAAGGTTGAATTTAAGGACTGTTATATGCCTTATTGAAACCTGAAAATGATTTGCAATATCAGCCCAAAACTGTTCTATATGTTGCATGTGTTGCAACAAAGACAGTTTGTCCAAGCTGTTCAGTCTGCTGAACAGGCTGGACATAAACTGTCTACGCTGCTCTACACTGGTGAGCAGCTTGGGCAGTTTACAAGTGTTCTGTTCTTTGTGAGCAGAACCTGTTCTTTGTGAACAGACTAAACACTTTATGGAATATGTTTCCAAGTCCTCATGTATTGTTTTTTACTAAAAGATCAGTTTATAAAGTGAAGACAAAGTGGAAAACAGAACTGCTCAGCCTGCCCAAGCTGTTCTGTCACATGAAGACAAAAGGATATTTGAAAAAGCGTGACAGACCTTTTTCTTATATCAAAATAGGCCTTAACAAAGGAAGAAAGACGCAAAGTTGACATTCCTTATTTAGTTAAAGCCAATGCAACAGTAGACAAAAAGAAAAGACAAAAGTTCTGCCCACATGAAGACAAGTCTGCTTTTCAGAATGTGCAGAAAAGTTTATGTTGTCTTTTCGACAAGACTTTCCCTTTTTCCTTTCGTCCAATGAAGAAGCTTCACTTAGATCCTCTGAGTGAGTATAAAAGGAAACTTCCAAGGATTGAAAAGATAAGCCAAAAAGCTAAGTGCTGAAGCCAAGAGTGAACATGCATTCAAGTGTGTCTTTCATGCATGCAGGTCTGCTTGAATAAAACAGTGTTTTGTGTCTAAGCTGTTCTTATTCAAGCTGTTTCTCTGAGTCTTGTAAACACAGTGAGTGATTCTTAGTGAGTGTATTCATTGTAACTAGTTTAAGTCTGTCTTAGATTAGTTAACATACTGTTGTATCTGTCATCTCAGCTTGAACATTTCCGCAGTCAAGCTTGTTTGTAATTAACAATTGTTGATAATACATACAAACATTAAGAAAATAGTGTGTAGTTTTTAAATTGATGTATTCACCCCCCCCCCCTCTACAGCTTAAGGCTATATACTTGGGAAACCTCTCGGGACCTACAAATACTGATTTCGATCAAAAACTTGAACTACAACAAAGTATTTTCTGTGATCTGACTTGATAAGCTCAAAAAACCTCCAAAAACGTGATATTATCCGTCCAAAACGTCAAGAAACCTAGGATGTTGCTTATGAACACGAAGAACACCCAAAGGCTCTGATACCACTTGTAAGGTCTTGACTCTACGGATCTATCTCGACGCGACACCTTCCAACAAGTGCGGAATCCTCGTTAGCATCTTCTGTTTTCCACTTTGTCTTCGACTTTGTAAACTGATCTTGTAGTCCAAAAAAATACATAAGGACTTGGAAACATATTCCATACAGTGTTTAGCTTGTTCACAAAGAACAGCTTCTGTTCACAAAGAATAAAACACTTAGAGTTTGTCCAAGCTGCTCAACAGAATTGAGCAGCGTAGAAAGTTTATGTCCAGCCTGTTCAGCAGACAGAATAGCTTGGACAATCTGCCTTTGTTGCAACGAATGAAACAGGGTAAACAACTTTGACTTATATTGCAAATCACTTTTCAGGTTTCAATAAGGCATTAACAGGCCTTAAATTATACCTTCAAGTTCATCAAACAGGTTTGATTAAAAATCTCCCCCTAAGATGTAGAGCAGGTTTGACTGAGGCCTTTTTGTGCCTAACACAAAGTCTTTTTGGGTTTTGCAAAGGGTACGGAAGTAGTGAGGAAGAAGAAGATGATACAGTGATATAGATAATTATAGGATTTGAATGTGATATAGTGGGAGAGAGAAAATTTGGGCAGTTGATTTGAAATATGATAACTAACAGAAAACGGAACGGTTTACCACGTCAGCACGTTTGTCAGACCAACTTGACCTTTTTTACACTTACACACGTAACACACATTATTCGCAGGTAATTA
Source organism: Centrapalus pauciflorus (assembly GCA_020465985.1). Classification (NCBI taxonomy): domain Eukaryota; kingdom Viridiplantae; phylum Streptophyta; class Magnoliopsida; order Asterales; family Asteraceae; genus Centrapalus; species Centrapalus pauciflorus. The sequence goes on from JAANYP010000559.1 coordinate 721,173, forward strand.
AGATAAATAAATACATAATTTAAGTAACTCAAATGTGAAGTAATGTTAACTAAAAGTCAATGTTTAAAACTGTAGTTCAAAGCTGTGATGAAAGTATTTCATCAAACACTAATCATTCTGTAACCTGTCTGTTCAAACTTGTGCATTTATATGAGAACAGGTATCAATGTGAAAGCTGTTCAATAGCTGAACAGATTACAAGGCTTTCCCTTGTATGATAGAATACATATAGAGTAGGTTTGAGGTTTAGACAACAGAATAGGTTTGAGAGAAAAAAAACTTAGTTTTAGAAACTTGTTATTTTGGCAAACCTGTTACTTGTCAAACCTGTTCAAATCTTAACAAACTGGCTAAGTACAGAGCAGATGAAACCTATTCTGTCAAAGCTTGTTTTGTAAGATTTTATCATATTTATTAAGTAACCTTAGAACATCAATGACACTTAGTCAATTTTATTTAACATTACTAGCTTGCATACAAGGGAATTAAACCTATTTTCATCTAGAAGTTTGGTGAAAATATCTGCAAGCTGTTCTTCTGTGGGAACAAAAGTTACCTCCACATTACCTTTTTGAATGTGATATCTTATGAAGTGATGTCTGACCTTATTATGCTTTGTTCTAGAGTGGAAGACTGGATTGTTGGAGATGGCTATGGCACTTGTATTGTCACAAAGATTAGGAATTTTCCTATATACAAGGCCATAATCTTCAAGCTGATGCTGCATCCATAGAATTTTCCCACAGCAACTTCCAGCAGCAATATATTCAGCTTAAGTAGAAACATAAATTCTTCTTCTTGCTAGACCAACTGATCAACTTACCACCCAGGAGTTGACATCCACCTGTTGTGCTCTTTCTATCTAGCCCACAACCTGCAAATTCAGAATCTGAATAGCCAATTAGATCAAGGCTAGAGTCATTGGGATACCAAAGACCCAAACCTGGGGTACCCTTTAGGTATCTGAAGATTCTTTTTACAGCAGCTAGATGTGATTCCTTTGGATTAGCTTGAAACCTAGCACATAAACAGGTAGCAAACATTATATCTAGTCTACTAGCAGTTAGATATAGCAAGATCCCAATCATACATCTTTAAGCTTTTACTGAAACAGTTTTTCCATAGGTATCAGCATCCAATTTTACATTGGTTTCCATTGGGGTTTTGACGGGAGAACATTGATAAAATTTAAACTTTTTCAAGAGATCTAATGTATACTTTCTTTGATTTATGAAAAATCCATTTGAGGTTTGTTTAACCTGTAATCCTAAGAAGAAAGTAAGTTCACTCATCATGCTCATTTTCTACTTAGATTTCATGAGCAGTGAAAAATTCTTGCATAACTCTTCATTAGTAGAACCAAATATAATATTATCCACATAAATTTAAATAAGCATTATATCAGTTTTCATTTTCTTTATGAACAATGTAGTTTCCGCTTTACTCTGGAATATCCATTGCCATAAGAAATCGGTAAGAGTGTCATACCAAGCTCTTGGGGCTTGTTTTAGACCATAGAGTGCTTTGTCCAACTTATAGACAAAACCTGGATGATGTTCATTTTCAAAACCTGGAGTCTGCTTAACATATACCTCTTCTTGCAGCTTTCCATTCAAAAATGCACTATTTATATCCATTTGAAATACCTTCATGCTTTTGTGAGCAGCATAAGCTAGAAACAAACGAATTGTTTCTAGCCTGACTACTGGAGCAAATGTTTCATCATAATCCATACCGTCTTCTTGCCTATACCCTTGAGCAACTAGTCTAGCCTTATTTCTAATGACATGACCTTGCTCATTCATTTTGTTTCTGAAAACCCATTTAGTTCCAATAATAGTTTTCCCTTTGGGCATAGAGACCAGCTGCCATACGTTATTTCTCTCAAACTGATTGAGTTCTTCTTGCATGGCAGTGATCCAATTGGCATCTTTTATTACATCATCAATTTTCTTTGGCTCCATTAGGGACACAAAACTTGAAAACATACAGAAGTTTCCTAAACTGTCTCATCTTGTCTGCACACCTTTGTTGATGTCAGCAATGATTTGATTATTTGGGTGACACCTAATCCACTTCAGATAACGTTTCAATGGAGATCCCTCTGTAGTTTGTACATTGGTTCATTTTCAACAGATCTTGAAGAACAACTTTCAAGATTTTCAGACACACTGACATCTCGAGCCTGTTCATTTGTTGAGAATGAACCAGTGTTGTTGTTGAACACATCAGTAGGGTATTCAGGGAGATCAGCAAGATTGGTTCTGGACATGGTACATTAACTATATCAGTGCACGTATTCACACAGGGTGTACTAATATAATCATCATCATGTCCATTGTGGTTAACAGGTTCCACTCTGGGTGATGTGGAAGCTTTTGAGTCCTTTTCTTCAGCATTTGAATGCATGAGATCATCAATGCTGAAATCCCCAGAAACTGATTCAGGAACAGCTTTAGTTGAAGGATTTATAGACTCTTCAAAGGTGACATTGATAGACTCATCTATCACCTTTCTTTTGGGCTTGTATACTCTGTAGCCCTTGGAAACTGATGACTATCCAACAAACACTCTTTCATCGGCTTTGGGTTCAAATTTGGCCAGCTGATCCCGTTGGTTCAATATGATACAAGGGCATCCAAACACATGGTAATAACTTATATTTGGCATTCTGTAATATCCCTAATTTCAAATTTTGTAAAAATGAGTAATCAAGACTTTAAAAGTGTTTTGATGGATTGTTGTGGTTAAATAAATTTCATTTCATATATATTTAAAATTGATAATGATGATGAGAAATCATCATAGTCGTTATCTGAGCAAGCATAACAATAATAAACCGACATGGATATTTAATAGATTAACTACGAGAAAATACAAAGTTGAGAGGTGTAATGCGCAATTCAGGCAAAATTTCAATAAATGTAACAAAATGGGTGAACAGCCGTTCACTTTTTCATCTCTCTCTCTCTTCATCCACCGTCTTTCTCTCTCTAAACCCACGGGTTCTTCAATATAGCAAATCAGGAACACAAAAAAAATCTTGGAATGGAAGGCTGAAAAGTTGGAACTAAGTTGCTAAGGAAGAACTATAACTGATACAACCAACGATTTAAGGTAAAATCTACTCAAACCTTACAAATTTGAAGGTTTAGTGTTTGGTTTTTAAAAGAACCGAATCACAGATTTTGAATGTTGATGTTATTGCATGTTATATATTCTTATGGATATGTTAAAATCAAGTGTTAGAGAGGTTGTATACCAAATTTCAGCTTTTGATTCCAACTCTAAGTATGATTTTGGGAATTTACTATGTGTTTAGTGTGTGTGTGTGTGTTCATCGATATTGAAGAAAACAAGTTAAAAGGGGACTGATTTAGTATATATGATGCTATAATTTATGTTAAAAAGTGTTTTAAGAGTACATTTAGTTTTATATCAATAGTTTTCAGATACTAAATATGTATAAAATGACCAAAACGAAATCTGGAAATGTTAGTGAAATGTCCAAGTATAAACTCAGATCTGATGAACACAACTCGGATACATCCAAATTTCGGATGTATTCCGGATCATATCCAAATTTCGGACCTTATGCAACTCGGATGGAAAACTTGAAAAAAAAAACCCACAAGACAAGACACAAAATTCGAATATCTAAGCATCCGAATTTCAGATCAAATTAATATCCGAATTTCGGATGGGTGTTACAAATAAAATTTCTAAGGATGGGCTCTCAGGGCATCCAAATTTTGAGTTTATCTGAAATTCGGATGTGGTCCGAATTTTGAATCAATTCAAATTCAATTTCAAGATTAAGTCTTATGAACTATACTAACATTGATATACTATTACACTGATTTAATAGGATCATTGTGGTGTTGACTAACACACATTGATTTTAAGCTTACTTGTACTGTGTAAGACTCTATAGTATCATTCCAGGGCATCCATTCTAAGAAACCAATGTGAGTGATAAATTAATATTTATGCATTTATTGTCTTTGCATTCTTATTTCAATGGCATGTTCCTATTGCTCATAATACATCATTTGGAACTCTTATATGATTCATTGTATTGTTTCACACTCGTACTTGACATGTAACAAACATGTAGCCATCGTTCATTTGAAAGTGAATCACTGAGATCATGTTCTGACATGATGACGTTTCATACTCTGATGAGACTTGGGCTGGAGTTGACAGCAGGCCACTGTCGGGGACTGATCATCCCGTATACTCTTTCTGACCAGGTTCTGTACGTCCCCGATCAGCATTTGAACAGCCAAATCCATGTTTGCACTGCATGATGAACACTTGTTATGGGGCTTGCACTGCCTGTATTCACGCTAGTTTGTAAAGAAATTTATGTTGAATATTTGATCTGTCATCTCACTAAGTCATAGCTTACCCATTGACTTCCAATGTTTTCAGGCAAAGGAAAAGAAGTAGCTGAACCTTCTTCTTAAGTTTTCACTCAATTCCCCGGTGGCCTTTAGAAACTTCTTGGTACATTGATGATGTTGTAACTTTGGGGCTGGGATCTGTTGATGTTGCAAATAAACAAAGATGATTGTAATAGCTAGTTTATGACACCGTAGACTTATAACCTTTCTATGATTTAGTGTGGATGTACTTTGAACTATATTATGCTTGATTCTTTAATCATATGTTAATATTGGGTTGTATGTGGATCCTGGAGTTATCATATATCACTAATTAAGGAAGATGTCTCACTTTCCCCCTTTGAGTAATTCATAAGGAGTTCTGTTGAACCTTTTACCACTAAGGATCTGTTTTGAGTGAAGCAAGCAGTGTTGACAGCTTCAGCCCAAAATAATGTGGGGAGACCTGATGCACACAACATTGTTCTAGCAGCTTCAATGAGGGTTCTATTTTTCCTTTTAGCAACTCCATTTTGTTGTGGAGTCCTTACAGCTGAAAAGTTTTGAGAAATTCCCTTTTCTTCACAGAAGTTCTCAAGAGTACTATTTTTGAATTCAGTACCATGATCCCTTCTAAGCTGCTTGACTTGGGCAGAGTTCAGATTTTCCATTTTCTTGATAAACCCTATAATTTCTCTTACAGCCTCTCTTTTGGTCTTTAGGAAGATCACCCATGTATACCTGGAGAACTCATCAACCATTACTAAGGTGTATCTTCTACCTCCTAGACTTGAGACATTAACAGGTCCAAACAAGTCCATATGGATTAAGAAGAGAGGTGTATCAATAGAGAAATTATGCTTAGAAATTGAAAGATGTCTATCTTTGCTTACCCTTCTCACAAGCTGTGCAGAGTTTGTCCTTAACAAAGGTTATACAAGGCAAACCTGTTACTAACCCTTTTTTACAGAGTTTATTGATATTCTTGAAGTTCAGGTGTGATAGCCTTTTGTGCCATAACCAGTTGAGGTCTGCATTGCTTCTTGAGACAAAACAAGTTTAGTTGTCTGATCAGCAGAGTTCATGTCTACAATGTATACCCCTTTCTTCCTTTGTGCACACATCACAACTTTTCCTTGAGAATCCAATATGTACCCTAGGTGCTCATCAAAGTTAACCTTATAGCCAACATCACACAGTTGACTTATCCTTACATGGTTATGTTTTAGCCCAGACACATAGGCTACTCTGATGAAGGTTGCAGCACCTGCATGAAGGGTTCCATATCCTTCTGTGGATCCCTGGACATTGTCACAAAATGTGACTTCTGGGCCCTTTTCAGGCTTGAGATCACTCAGCAAATCTTTGCAACATGTCATATGACCAGAACAGCCACTGTCCAAGTACCAAACCTGGCTTGGTTGTTTAACCTGCAGAATGACATGGGGAAATATTAGTTTTTTTGGGGAACTCATCATAAGTATGAGTTCTCCTTCTTCATCAACATTTGTTGATGGACCACTTAGATCAACACTAATATTTCCAATTTGGTTTGTATCTGTTGAGATACTCTCCTCAATGATAAAGTTGCTTCCAACACTGCTTGATTTTGCAATGGTGGAGCTAACAGTGTCAGCAGGCCTTATGTCTTCCGTTTCTGGACAGTCCTTGGCCATGTTAGTTTTCTTTTCACATTTATAGCATTTTCTATTTTTAGACTTTTTGAAAGAAGAATTCCTAGAAACACATTCTAGTTTAAAAATGTTGGGGTTGTCAACAGGTTTTGCAAATATATCAATTGTTTTAGACAGACCAACAGGTTTAGTAAAAGGTTCAACAGCAACAGCTTTGCCTATATCTTCTTTCCTCTTTTTAAGAGGACATAAATCAAATACAGGAAATTTAACTATTTCTGACCCTCCTCAGGTTTGAAAAACTTATTTTCTGCCTTCTCAAGTTGTGCAATGGCTTTGCCTTTGCCTTTACTGAGTTATGATGATTTTTGCCTACTTGTGGTAGTATGATAATCATGCTTGGTTTTAACAAAATATTTTCTTTCATTTATAACCAACTTTCCACTATGATTTGAAAACTTATTTGAAATCATAGCAGATTTAATTCCAACATGAGAGTTACCTCTGTTGGTTATAAGCTGCTTTCCTTTTGAAAATTTATTTTCAAAGAATTTAGCATTGAAAGGAGGAACATTTTTCATTCTGTTTGCCTTAACCTCAGAACCTGTCTTATTGACAGGATTTATAGCCAATGCAACAACTTTCACTTGTTTTCCATTTCTTTGTTTATGTGAACTAGCTTGACACTTAGTAGGATGATTTGATGGGGAACACATTCCATCACCAGCCATTTATGCTTTTCACATAAACTGTCAGTATTTTGAGGCCTGACAAACCTGTTTGTTGAAATCAACATTTTGAATAAATGTATTTGGAAGCTCAACAAGAGAGGACAAATCTGTTTCCAGAATTTTGATTTCAACAACTGAAGCTGCTGTATCAAGATCTCCTCCAAGGTAGGCTTGATTTGAGCAGGAATTTGCTCATTGATTTACTCTTTTAGCTGAGTGGCACCAACATTCAACAATCTTTTGAAGCTTGGAGTGCTTTAAGTATGTTTTTCTCTTTTCCTGTAACAAAATTGTATTGATATGTTTTACCTCATCAAGTTCAGTTTTCAACATATGAAAACTGTCCAGTTCATTAGATTCTATTTCAAGATCAGTTTTTAATTATGAGATTTCTGACTTGAAGCATCATGCTTCTCAATAGTAGCTTTCAAATCCACAAGTAATCAAACACTTTAACTTTTTCTTCAGAACTGTAATCTTTAAAGTTTTGTACCTTGTACATCATTGTGGGATTCAAGTTCTCCAAGGAGATGAGAGCTTCAGATGCTGCTAGATATTGTTTGAAGTTACTTGTTGATGGAACATCAGTGTTGGCTACCAGATAGTTATCGTCTTCCTCATCAAATGATGAGTCAGAGTCTTCCCAATCACAGGTTTCAGCCATTAGTCCCTTTTGTTTGTTAGAAGCCACTGAGTCTTCTAACTTTATCAACTTGGCCATGGCCATAAGGTACTTAACCCTGTGGCCATCATCCTTGTTTGTCTTGTAAGGTTTGGAAGATGAACCAAAAGCTTTAGACACACATTCAGCAGCTATATGACCAGTCTTGCCACATTTAAAGCACTCAGCCTTGGTTTTATCAAATGCTTTCTTTTTTATAGCACCTGATTTCCTCTGTAGCATTTTACCTCCAAACCTTTTCTTATTGAAAATACTGACAAGCATAACAATCATTTGCTCATCATCAAGTTCAGTAAGGTCTTCACAATCACCCTCTTCTTCTGACATCATCTCCAATTCATCATCAGCCTGTTGATCTGCTTGTATGAACACATCACAAACCTGATTTACAGGTTGTCTCACACTAGCCACTAATGTTTCACCTCTTTTGGACATTTCCAAGGCATTTCTCTTTTGTTGCCTTGATTGTTCATCATTTAGTAAGTATCCATAGAGATTGACTAGATTCATACCTTTGATAGTGCCTGAGTTTCTGAGGATAGTAGAGAAGTAGTTCCATTCCTCAGGCAAAATGTCCAAGAACTTGTTTACCAGGGTTAAATTGTCCTTAGTGATCCCAACAGCTTTGAGATCATTGATTAAAGCAGTAAACCTGGTGTGGGTTTCAGTGAGACTCTCCTTGGGTTTTGCAAAGAATAGTTCATGATGTCTAACAAGATTGTTTATCTTCTTATCCAATGTGATAGTGGGGCCATCATAGACAGTACACAAAGTGTCCCACATTTCTTTGGCAGTTTTCATCTTCTCAACCTGTTTGAACACATCATCATGTAGAGAGATGACAAGATTGTTCCTGGCTTTTGCATCAAGAGCCACAAGTCTTTCATCCACATCAGTCCACTAAGCTTTTTCTTTCTCAATGGTCCTGACATCAGGAACAGCACCTTCAGCAGCAGGAGTGATAGTAGTGACAGATGTAGGCACATATGAACCTTCCATCACTATCTCTGATAGTTGCACATCCAGATTCTCTAAGTAGAGCATCATTCTTCACTTCCAACCAGAGAAGTTATGATGATTGAACTTTGGGGGTTTTTCCATTGATCCACTGTCATAATAAGAAGAGGAGTTAACAGCACTGTTGTCCATGGTAGGAAATGGGAAAATGAGAGAGATCTAGAGTTAACACACACTCTACACAGCTCTGATACCAGTTGTAGGTCCCAACAAGTTTCCCTAGTATGTTACTATCGGCTGTAGAGGGGGGGGGGGGGGGGGTGAATACAGTTCATTCTTTTTCACACACTTTTTCTTAAAGTTTGTATGTATATATTAACAAGTGTTAATTACAAACAGGTTTGATTGCGGAATAATCCAAACAGAGATGACAGAAACAACATATTAACAACTAATCTAAAACTCACTCAGACTAGATACAATGAATTTACTCACTAAGATGCACTCACTATTTTACAAGACACAGACAAACAGCTTTGAAGTAAAACAACTTAGACAAACTCTTACTATACAGTTGAAAGCAGAACTTGCATGCATGAAAAACACAAATTATTTTTACACGTTCTGAACTTGTGGGTGTCTCTATTGGTTGTCTCTCATTCCGTAGAAGCTTCTTTATATACTCACTCAGTGAAACTTTCTCATTGGGTGCAGAGATAGTGGAGTGCCTTTACAAAAAGAAAAGAATACTTTTTTGCAGCTTCTGATTTCCCACTTTGTCTGGATTTGTAAACTGATCTTCACGTCCAAGACTTTGCATGATGACATGGAAATGAATTCCATAAAGTGTTAAACATGTTCACAAAGAACAGAACACTTAATTTCGGTCAAAGCTGTTCAACAGACATGAATAGCTTAGACAGTTTATTTTAAACCTGTCCAACAGTTATGGCCAGTTTTGATAATCTGCCAAGTTACAATGAGCGTAACAGTGTAAACAAAGTTAGATTGATTTTGCAAATCACTTATCAGGTTTCAATAAGGCATTAGAACAACCTTAGATTTTCCTTTAAGTGTATCAAACAGGTTTAATAGAAAATCTCCCCCTATGATATAGAACATGTTTGATTGAGGTCTTTTTGTGCCTAACAAGGGTTTTGGCTAAAACCCTTTATCAGTTGATCTGTCTTCCTTCTGAGTTCTGAGATTTCACTCTTCACTTTAAGTTTCCAAGCATTGTCTATACCCATCACCTGAACTCCGATATTATTCTCAGAACCGGCTTGAACTTTGAGACCTTTACTAAGTTGATTCAGTAATTCCCAAGCCTCATCATCTTCTTTAGCTAAGAATGTGCCACTTGTAGCAGCGATGATCATGTTCCGGATTTCATGACTCACACCATTAAATAAAGTTTTGACGAGCATCCATTTTGGAACCTCGTGGTGTGGACAAGCTCTTAGCAATTCGTTCATCCGATCAAATCCTTCATTGAATTGTTCACCAGGTTTTTGTATAAAACTGGTGATCTCTTTGCGTTTCTCAGTGGTTTTACTTATGGGGTAATACTCATTGAGAAATTCACGTTTCATTTGATCCTAGGTTGTGATGCTATTGGTGGGTAGCGACACAAACCAATTCTTGGCTTTTTCTTTTAGTAAAAAAGGGAATAATTGAAGTTTTAAACCGTTGGTGGTTATACCTCGAACGTGATTAGCTTTGCAAATAGCTGTGAATTCAGCTAAATGCTCGTAGGGTTCCTCACTAGGAATACCTCTAAAGATAGGAAGAATTTGGAATAACTGAGGGCGAACTTCGGGTTCGTTCTTATTTTCCGGATATCGAATAGGCGAGGGATCGGGCACATCACAAGGGCGATAAAGTGACTCAACGGTCCTTCTCAATTGTTCACCCCTTTCGACAATCGGCTCTGGTACTTCGGCTTCGAGATTTCTCGCTGGATTTGACTCCTCGAAAGTTGGAACTTCCTACTCTTAATTAATTTCGTCGTCTGCGCACCTCAGATTCAAATCGTAACAGTGATACCCTACCCGAACGACGTATGTGCATAAACTACGAAGGAACTTACTAAACTACTTATTATTTTATTATTTTATTTTATTTTAATTTTTTGTGGTAAAAGTAGAGTGGCTACAATTACCTTTTTGGAGTTTTTTTTTAATATTTATGTGATTTTTAATTATAAAAAAATGAAAAAGCAAAATAACAAAAATAAAGCACTAAACTAAACTAAGGCCAAACTAACTTTCTAGCCCTAACAAAGCGCTTACCGCTCCCCGGCAACAGCGCCAAAATCTGACAAGCCGTCGTTGTGGCCCGTAGAAATAATCCAAACTACCTACTAGTGCAGGGAAGTAAGGGTCGAATCCGCATGGAGCATGTAGGTTTATTTGGGTTAGTTTGTTAGTTTCTTTATGAATTAGGAAAACGATTTAAATTGTGAATTGGATTGTTTGGCAAAGTGATTAAAACTAAATTACTATTAAACAATGGCAATATAGAGAACGATTAGATAATGGATCAAATTAAAGATAACCATTCACGAATTCACTACGACATAAGTAATTACTTAATTGAACACCTGCTACACGCAAAACCGCTCAATCATCCACAAGCGTTTCAATAAAACTCCTTATCAACTTTGTTTGAATAAAGTTCCTTATAATAAGTACTTACGAGTGTTTGGATCTACTGACCATAGATTTTGTAAGGATTTTTCATCCCTAATGGAGTCCAGGTGAGATGAGTATATTGGGGGAAATGAATTTTTTCCTCGAATTACAAGTCAAACAACTTGAAGATGGGATATTTGTGAATCAGTCGAAATATACTCTTGACATTCTCAAGAAGTATAAGTTAGACTCTTACACGGCTATCGCAACTCCCATGACTTCAAACTGTAAGTTAGATACCGATCGTACCGGGAAAAGTGTCGATAATACAACTTACAGAGGGATGATTGGTTCCTTACTTTATCTTACGGTGAGTATACCAGATATAATGTTCTCTACATGTCTTTGTGCTCGCTTACAGGCCGATCCGAAAGAATCACATCTTACTGCGGTAAAACGCATATTTCATTATCTTAAGGGTACACCCGATCTTGGTTTATGGTATCCAAAGGGAACTAATTTCGATCTTACTGCTTTTTCAGATGCTAATTTTGCAGGTTGCAGAGTAGACAGTAAAAGCATTTCAGGCAGAATTGAGTTTTTGGGTGACAGACTGGTGAGTTGGTCTTCCAAAAAGCAGAACTGTGTATCCACATCCACAGCCGAGGCTGAGTACGTAGCAGCTACAAGCTGTTGCTCTCAAGTGCTGTATATGAGAACACAGTTACGTGATTATGGATTTTCTCTCACGAACATCCAAATATACTGTGATTCTAGAAGTGCTTGCAATCCCGTGCAGCACTCAAGAACAAAACATATAGACATCAGGTATCATTTTATTAAAAACCACGTAGAAAAAGGGATAACTGAACTATATTTTCTAGGCACTGAATTTCAACTTGTTGATATTTTTACTAAGGGTTTAGACGAACCTCGTTTTCAGTTCTTAGTATCTCAAATTGGCATGTTGAATCCTCCTTCTAGTTAAATTTCAGATTTTCTCTAAATAATTCTATTTCAAACAATTATTATGATTGCTTGAAATTCCATTATTTAGCAAATATCCGATATTTAAATTTGAAGGCAACGTCACAAAAGTGTGTTCAGTGTTTATTTATCTATGTATGTCTTTAATGTTGATGATATTGACAGTTGTTATGTGCATTGTTCACTTTGAGTGGGATGCTAAATATATTCGGGTTTGTCGAAATTTCAAGTCTATAAAGGATAAATGTTTATTTGTGGGGGAGTAAAAGAGGAAATGTGGTTTTCATTTAATTTAATTTAATTTAATTTTCTTTTTAGTTGACTTTATTCCTCGTTTAGTAACGTACTCCGATAAACACAAAAAAAAATTTAGTTTTTTGCCAAATATTTTGAAAATAAAAAAAGATTTTAGTGTATTTTTTGTTTGTTTATTCTATATTTAGTTAGTTTATACATCGGATTTTAATATAAAGCTCAAAAAGATTTTTCCTTTGGGCCATTTTTTTCTATTTTTCATTGAATTTCAAAATTTTCTAAAAGAAAATCAAAATAAATTTCTAAGTCCTCTGCACCCTTGGTTATAGTTCAAATAAGTGTTTGAGTGAACATGTCTATTCTAACATTGGTCTCTCAACGATCGACTTTGGATTTTATTCAGTAGAAGTAGAATTTACCTTCTACTGATAAAAATCCCGATGCTTTAAACAGAATAGATGGGTTCTATTTCACACTTATTCCAGATTACTTCACAATGTATTGTTTTTATACCAGTCTGTTTAACTAACTATGTTGCATTTGTAGATGACTCATGGATTCCCAACTTACCCTAACCATTCCCCACCCTCCCATACCTCTAAACAACCAACAGTTGCTGAAATATAATCATCTTCACTCTGGCCATTTCACTGAATTTGCACCCAATAACTGGCAACTGGACCTATCCTTTCTCCGCACCGAAGCCGAGGATATCACTTTCGATATCCTCAAAGGCCACCCAATTTTTTTATTATTCCCTCTTCACAGCCATCTCTGTCCCTATCATATACCTACAACAATTCTGGTTCCATATCCAATTCGTCAATGAGGCAGTCCTCATTTCACAACCAAAATTGATTTCGTGCCAATCCACATTACCCTCGAAGTCATATGCCATATTCTCCGCCTTCCATCTGAAAACTGCTCCGTAACCAAATACCCCTTTGCTCCCATACGCACCTTAGTCCAAACACTTCAAGAAATTCAATCCCTAGGTTTTGATGGTGTCCTATCCAAGCCATCAGACTTTAAAACGAAGCAGCTCCAATTGCATTGGAGAGTTTTCTTTGACGTCATCCATATATGCTTCACTGGCAAACACCCAGGCCATGACTCCGCATCCATCCACGTCCTAGCCATGTTCGCCGCCTTAGCCTTTTATAGACACTATGATTACGCGACGTTCATTTTTGATGAGCTCAAACGCACCGTTCCAGATAGAGGAACAAAACGAGAGATAAAGTTCATACCGTTTCAATGGTTCCTTCAACTTATAATTCAATATGCCATGGATCAAGACGATGACATCCATGAAAGGCCTGAAACAGATGTGTATAAGACGGTCGCTCTTCAAAGATTCAAAATCCTGAGGGACATTCCTTGAGTGTTAGAAATGAACATTGCTATGTCTCTTCTCCATATGGCAGATTGGAGATTGGAGACGGTAAGGGTTTACTATCAGGGTGTGTAGAGGCTCTATCAGAACTGACAGAGCCAACCACTTCCGAAGGTGAAGAGCGACTGAGTGAGGCTGAGGGAGAAAGGGAGGTGAATGAAAACATTTTGGGATCAGGGGAGTGGGAGTTGAGTGGTGATAGGGAGGGAGCTGGTGATGAGAGGCCAGAGGTCAGTGACTCCGAATGAACCGTCTCTGACCCATTGAGGGCAGAAAGATTGATGGTTGAGGGAGTTCATACAACTCATAGCCGGACAAGCCAACATAAGGACACAAGTTTAGTGGCCGCAATAAACAACCCCCCTGCCACTCAAGTTCCCCTCAAAGGGAACCTATTTATTTCCATGGGGATGAAGCACAAATGCCATCTCCCCCTCACTCAGAGAGGGGAGATGTTGAAACAGGTCACCTACCGCCCCCAGTGACCGAAATTCTATTCACGAAGCCTCCATGGCATCCCCGCACATTCGGGACGCCTCCATGGCGTCTCCACAAACTTCCCGATCTGCACCCCTCAGCTGGGGAGGAAGAAATGAGGGAAGGAACTCCTGGTGCGGCAACATCAATGCCGTCTGCTCCAGGCCATCACGGAATAACACCCGAGATGCTAATGGCTGATCTGCATGACGCCGGTATGGTTACCTGGGCTGACCTGGAAGCCCTCAAGGTCGCTTATGAGGAACAACATTCCCGTCTTCTATATTCAATGAAGGGAAAGGGTGTTGCAACTTAGTAGTAGCCACCAGGTACCCATACAGTCCAATCCAATACTGCTCTTCAAGACCAAATAGCCACAACCGCTGCTATATTCATCGACTCTATTGAAATCATGCAGCGGCTAATCCTGCGAGTAGAGGCAGAAATGAATAAAAGAATGAACAGGCTCGAAACGACGGTCATAGATTTGCAGAATTTTTGCCGACATCAAGTTGAGTCTCTAAAACGAAAACATGATGACCAGGAAGACCCTCGTCATCCTGAGGGGGGTAACGCCCTAGAGTCCAGCCTGAGGGAGATATACAGGGTGTATAGGGAGCTAGTGGTAAAGAAGCAAGTAGGGAGAAATTGACAAGTGCCCCAGAGGGTCAAAGAGAGGAAGATCTGACGATGACAATGGTGGTATATGAGCCTCATCTTGAGAAAGTCGAAGTCATCTTACTATCTGATTCAGACTCAGAGATCGACCTAGATGAACCCATAAAAATACCTAAACCAGAACTGGACTCTGCACAGAGATCCTCCTCGTCCTTTGATTTCCTTAATTCACCCACCCACGTTCCTCAAGAAGAAATCCTATCAGCTCTAAAAGCCCCTACCCCTCCTCCTGTCCAAGAGCGTACATCAAATCCTACCACCCCCATCCCCACCCCCCACACAAACCCAAACACCATCCACTCAAACCACAGAACCATTAAGGCCTCGAATAGTTGACTGCTTTCAAGAGATCCCTAAGCCGTCCCTGATATATGATGAGGGAGATCTTGATTGGGTGACTTGGTTATTAAAAGGCAAAGTGTATTCCCTGCCTACTGAAGAGAGAGATTCTCTGAGGCTCGACCACCAGGGTCAAGTCTACCAAGTGTTAGAAATTCCGGCGGCAGAAGTTGAGGTTCCACCAGTCTAAGGGCTCAAGCAGTTTTTTAATGAAAATGAAAGCTATAAATTTTCTTGAGCCCTATCTTGAAGAAAAGTTCAAAGTTGTTTTTATGAAGAGGCCTGGTATGTATAGTAGTCGCCTGCTGATGGAATTGAGTGATGCATCAAAAGTGGAACAAGCCGAATATAATCATATTATGCTGAGGGAAACAAGGGTAAAATTTGAATACCGGTCGAAGTCAAAGATAGTGAAGATCATATCAATTTCAATGTACAAAAGGGCCCGTCTGTTAACACCATCATTCGATATCAAACGTGAAGACGACTCATTGCAACTGGTACACGAGAGTGACCTTGACTTCATGAACCCAATCACATTGAAACCATGCACAACAAACTAAATAATAAAGTTAAGGGGCGATTGAGTCATGTCACGGCTCTAGCAGCGTTAACCATAAGCATGAGGCGACACTCTATCATTATGTGCTTAAGAGATTTTCAAATGGATCTTGAGAGCTATATGGTTAAGGTGGGACTCAAGGCTCCAGACCAAATATTTTTTGGCATCGATCATCAGCCTATTTATCGAGTCTTCATTGGAGCTAATAAGGGAGTTATATATTTTGATAAACATGGGCAGAAGAGGTTCTTGCGGTTTAGGGAGTTGTCTTGTTACTCTGACGACACTCTCCTTTTAATAAGAGCTGAACTGAATGGGAGACTCCAATATGATGATGCCCAGAAGGTTTCAGAACTCAAGAAAAAGCCTAAGGAGATAGAGGACATCCTCAACGCAGTTGAGCTAATAAATGGCAGGCTGCATGCTCGCCAAGTCACCAGAAGATTCGATGTTATACTTGGTTTACGTGAGTCTGATGAGCAAGCCTGCCACCTCCCACACTGATTGAAAATGGGGAGATGTTAGATATTAAATTTCAATCCTGTGGGTTATATTTGGTAATAGATAGTTGTATTTCATTTCTATGTAATTTCATTTCTTTTATTTGTAAGAAGTTTCGTTTATATAAAAGGTGAGGGGTCCAGTTTATAAACCCTTCAAAGTTGCTTTTATATTTAAAGGAAACCTTGCCTAGGGTTTCCCAAGCTTTTTTTCATTATTCACATTTTATTAGAAAAAGCGGCAGCTGTTATTTTCTTCACTCTGACAGTGTTCAACAAGGATTGAGTGTTTATTCTCTTTGTTCATCGATTTCTTCATATATTATTGCGTGTGAGTGCAAGATTTCTGATTGGGACTAAATTAACAATTGGTATAAGATATCTAATTGGGACTAAATTAACAAAATGATTTATGATAATTATTAAATATTGAATTTATAAGTATGTTTTTAATGCGAATTTATATTAAATTTTAAATTTATAAAATATCCTGTATTAGATAACTATAGAGTTGTGTAGGTCCCGAGAGGTTCCCAAAGTATATAGTTATAAGCTGTAGAGGGGGGTGAATACAGCAATTTAAAAACTAGACACAATTTTCTCAATGTTTGTATGTATTATCAACAATTTGTTAATTACAAACAAGCTTGAATGCGGAATAGTTCAAGCTGAGATGACAGATACAACAGTATGCTTACTAGTCTAAGACAGACTCAAACTAGTATACAATGAATACACTCACTAAGAAGCACTCACTGTGTTTACAAGACTCAGAGGGACAGCTTATGTAGGACAGCTTAGACACAAAGAAACTGTATTACACAAGCAGGCTTGCATGCATGAAAACACACTTGCACGTTCACTCTTGGGTTTCAGCACTTAGCTTTCTTCACACTTCTTTCTGACCTTAGAAGCTTCCTTTTATACTCACTTGGAGGATCTAAGAGAAACATCTTCATTGGACGGAATGAAAAGGAAAAGTCTTGTTGAAAAGACAACATAACCTTTTCTGCACTTTTCTGAAAAGCAGACTTATCTTCACATGTGCAGAACTTTTGTCTTTTTACTTTGTCTACTGTTGCATTGCCTTTAACTAATTTAGGAATGTCAACTTTGCGTCTTTCTTCCTTGTAAAGGCCTATTTTGACATAAGAAAAAGGTCTGTCACCCTTTTTCAAATAACCTTTTGTCTTCATGTTACAGAACAGCGTGGGCAGGCTGAGCAGTTCTGTTTTCCACTTTGTCTTCGACTTTGTAAACTGATCTTGTAGTCAAAAACAATACATGATGACTTGGAAACATATTCCATAAAGTGTTTAGCATGTTCACAAAGAACAGGTTCTGTTCACAAAGAACAGAACACTTTAAAAATGCCCAAGCTGCTCAACAGTGTAGAGCAGCGTAGACAGTTTATGTCCA
>JAANYP010000560.1:0-10026 GCA_020465985.1 Centrapalus pauciflorus
AGAGTCCAACCCTCGAGTACTCACGAGCTTTCGAGCTTACGTATTCGAGTCTTCCATGTTCAGGGCGTCAGTGACAGGAGTAGCAGCCGAGTTTGATTAGCTGGGGCCGGGAGCTATCTGGGAAGCTTTGTGTTAATTTGTGTAATGATCTGATCAGTACAGCCTATGTTAGCACTTTTGGGCTTATGTAATCCAGTGGATTATGTGTTAATGATGTTTAATAAAAGTTTTAAATTGTCAGAGATTTCAGTTATCCTGTGACATGTGCATAATTGAGCTATTGCGATATTGCCACCTGTGTATTGAATTGACGTGGCATTTCCGGGTTAAGGGAGGGTGTTACAGCATGGTATCAGAGCTTGTGGTTTGAAGTCTGAGTATCATTAGTGGATGCTTATCTTAAACCTTGTTCCGATCCGTGGGGGATCTATTGCGATTGATTTTGGTGGAATTAACTAACCAGGCTTAGTGTATGACGCCGGGTGATTTATTAGTGGTTCTCAATTGTTTCGCTTTGTGCAGATAGTTATGGCAGATCAGGGCGAGGGACCCGGCGCGGGCAAGCCGGAAGGGGACGAGTTCATTCGTAAGTCAGAGCTTCTGGGGGTATTGACTGAGTTTTACAGGCAACAGAGAGAGCAAGAGCGGGAACAGGATCAGGGTATGGGACCACGTGCTGGGGGTGGTCAGGATACGGGCACGGGTGCTTCTTCATCTATATCGCGGCGAGGGGGTTCGTTTAAGGATTTCATGACTGGGAATCCGCCAGAGTTTAGAGGTGGGGGAGAGCCAGGGATGGCTATGGCATGGGAGCGTGAGGTGGAGGCTGCCTTTAGAGTTGCGCACGTGGAGCCGAGAGATATGGTGGGATATGCGGCTTATCTGTTGAGGGGAGGGGCATTGCAGTGGTGGAAATCTATCGAGTCGGCTATGACATCTTCTGCAGCTTTTGCGATGACGTGGGATCAGTTTAGAGCTGTGTTCGAGCTGCAGTATATTCCTAGAGACGAGAGGCGGGAGATGGAGCGGCGATTCCTGCATCTGCAGCAGGGTGAGATGACAGTGCAGCAGTACGTGGATCAATTTAATGAGTATTCGCAGTTTGCTACCCATCACATCGCCACCGAGCAGCGAAAGGCCGATGCGTTCATTGATGGACTGCGAGCCGATATCAGGGAGTTTGTCGGGATGCATGAGACGCCTACCTTCGCTAGAGCATTAGAGATGGCCCGCATCAGAGAGCGGGAGATAGCCAAGCAAAGAGAGGACCCATTCTTTCAGCGCAGGCGTGTAAGGACTCCCGAGCAGTCCTCGAGAGATCGGAGGTATTCCAGAGACGAATCCAGGGAGCGGCGTTCGGGCCAGAGTTCAAGAGATAGACGAGACAGAGATAGAGACAGAGACAGAGACAGGGATAGGGAGCGGAGGTCGAGTGGACCAGGGCGGAGCCAGCGATCAGATAGTCAGAGTCAGAGGCAGAGTTCGAGATATACCAGGCAGAGTCAGAGCAGCGTAGGACAGAGGCCTCGAGATGGGGGCGATAGGGGAGACAGTTCGGTTGGAGATCGGGAGTGCCCGAGATGCCACCGACGCCATAGTGGGCCGTGTGTGCCCAGGTGTTATCGATGCGGTCAGCGTGGGCATGCTGCCGCCACGTGTACTGTTCCAGAGCCATTGTGTTTCCGTTGTGGGAGGCCGGGGCATAGAGTGCGGGATTGTCCAGAGCCGGGGCCGGCAGTGCAGGGTGCGAGTTCTAGTGGGGCCAGAGCAGAGCCGTCGTCATCCGGTCGTCATGATACTAGAGCACGGGGTCGGGTCTTTCAGGCGACTGCAGAGGAAGCTCGAAATGCTACTGATGTGATTCCGGGTATGTTTTTCTGAGCTTGCTTGAGTGTGTGTCAGTTGTGGGGCGGGCTATTGGGCTATGCCTGTGATAAGTGTATGTGTTCTGTTGCGTGTGATTGCCTTGTTGTGTTTGTGATTGAGGGATTCAGTGACAGAGGGGCGGTATTGTTTGTATGGGCTGATTGGGGTCGTTATGCTTGGGGTGTATATGTGGAGTCAATGTGCTAGATTTGGGTTTATTGTGATCTGGGCTTTCGAGTTCAGAATTGTGCTATGTTAGTGGATTAATCTTGTGGAGCTATGTGAGCCGTGTGAGTATTATTGCGAATTTTTGTGATGTGCTAGTGGATTGATCGATTCTGATAGTGGATTATCATATTGATAGTGGATTTAAATTCTTGTGTGTGCTATCCCTATTTATGGTATTGCGTTTTATGAGATGTGTTTATCTGTTATGGTGAAAAGAGTTGAGAGTTCTGTTGTGATAGTGGATTAATCTATTGAGAGTGGATTTAACCCCTTTGTGATTTTAACCATGTTTATGAGCTTGCGTTTAGTGATTCGATGGAGATATCTTTACGTGTTGTGTTAGTGGATGATCTATATAAAGTTATGTGAGTATGTGATAAAAGAGAGTGAAAATCGATGGATTGAGATCGTGCGTGGGCCGAGTGGCTTATGAGGTGACGCCACGTGAAGATTCTGTGAATAGAGGATTTATCAGTTGCCGATATGATTTAATTGAGCTATTAGTGGATTGTCAAATTGAGTTAAAGATTCGAGGGAGTCGACTTGTTCGAGAGTTGAAATAAAGACGTGTATTAGTGATGATTGTGCCAATCCGAGTTCAAATGCGAATTTATCGAGAGTTGTGAGTCAACATTTCGGGGATTTGACTTAAGAGATGTGTATTGCGAATGACTTGCGATAGATTCCGGGGACGGAATCTTTTTAAGAGGGGAGGATTTGTAACATCCCGTTTTTGTGATAATTGCGTGGATTTATTTTAGTGGATAATTAATATATTATTATTGCGTGGGTCCAATGAGAACCCGATTAGTGGATATATATGTGTCGGGTTTGCGAGTTACGTGTCTCCGGGTCATAAATTTAGTGGATTAATTGTATATTTGAGTTCGTGGAATTAATTGGGTAAAGTGGATTTTAATTATGAAAATGGGGTATCGGGTTCGGGTTAATGGGGTCGGGACCCGTTAGAAAGATGAAATTATATGCTTGCGTCTCCTTTTTTTCCCTTCTTTCTTAATCTAGTGTGGGTATGTGAAGGTGTTCGTATATGTGTGTGTGTGTGTGACATGAATTCATCAAGAAAGGGTCATAAATCTTGAAGTTGGTTGCTGGATTTGGTGTTCTTTCTCCTTCCTTGAGTTCTTGAAGATTGCAAGGTAAGGATTCATGGGTTTAATCTCTAATTTTCGTGATATATGTTAAGGTAATGTGAAATTGGTTGAAAGTTTGTAAAGGAGAGTTATGTAGTTGATATTGTGTATATGTGAGGCTGGAACCGAGTTTGGAGGAGGTTGATACCTCCTGGTTCAGAAGCTGGCGTCGAGCAGGGAAGGAAGAAGACAGCGGTCAGCGCGGCCGCGATGGGGGGGCGGCGCGACCGCGATCGAGGCGCGGCCGTGGGCTCTGGGCGCGGGCGAGATCGAAGGGGGAGGGTCTGGAGCCGGTTTTTGGGGGTATTTGGGTTCCGTTTGGGCTGTTTTTGAGTCGGGATATTGTTGGGATTGTTTTGGGGCGGGTTTTCATCGGGACTTCGGGGTTTCGTTTGGGAATTGTGAGTCGGGTTTTGATCGAGTTCTCGGGGTTTCATCGGGGTTGTTTTCGAGTTAGAGTTTTGGGAATTCGGTTGGGGGTTGCTTTTGGGTTCGAGTTAAGCTCATTATGAGTTTGTAATATGTGTTCGTGGATTTGTGTTAACGAGTTGGGATTTGTGTAATTTCAGGGACGAGTCAGCGAGCCGAGCCGAGTCAGAGATTCTGAGAATTAGTGGATTAACCAGGTGAGTACCCGAGTTCTTTTCTAAACCGCGGGACAGTTTTCAGAGTCGTGGTTGTGTGGATAGTTTCGTGTATGTGTGTATTGTGTATATTGTGTATTGTGAATGAGACAGGGACGCGAGCACAGGTATGATTCTATTCCTACATATGTGATATATGTGCATGAGATGAGATCCAGTCCGGGGGTCCGTGGTGAGTACCATACGGACGGTGATTCGCGATGGGTTATCGCGCGGGTTGACTGTCCCTAACAGTCCTTGGGGCGTGTATACACGGCAGGGCCTGTAGCCGGTTCGCGCTCGTGCTACAGGGTTGTGGCTAACCACCGGTGTACACGGTCGTTAGCTGGGGAAGGGTTTCCCCCTTAGTGATTCTGTGTGCAGGGCTCGGGATCTCATGTATGTGTTCATGACTGCATCGTGATGTTGATTGCCAGAGACAGAGTTAGGGTTTGTGCTGTGTGTATGTGCTATGTGTACGTTTGTTATGTGTTTATTGTGCAGAGTCCAACCCTCGAGTACTCACGAGCTTTCGAGCTTACGTATTCGAGTCTTCCATGTTCAGGGCGTCAGTGACAGGAGTAGCAGCCGAGTTTGATTAGCTGGGGCCGGGAGCTATCTGGGAAGCTTTGTGTTAATTTGTGTAATGATCTGATCAGTACAGCCTATGTTAGCACTTTTGGGCTTATGTAATCCAGTGGATTATGTGTTAATGATGTTTAATAAAAGTTTTAAATTGTCAGAGATTTCAGTTATCCTGTGACATGTGCATAATTGAGCTATTGCGATATTGCCACCTGTGTATTGAATTGACGTGGCATTTCCGGGTTAAGGAAGGGTGTTACAGCATGGTATCAGAGCTTGTGGTTTGAAGTCTGAGTATCATTAGTGGATGCTTAACTTAAACCTTGTTTCGATCCATGGGGGATCCATTGCGATTGATATTAGTGGAGTTAACTAACCTGGCTTAGTGTATAACGCTGGGTGGTCTATATATGGTTCTCAATTGTTTTGGTTTGTGCAGATAGTTATGGCAGATCAGGGCGAGGGATCCGGCGCGGGCAAGCCGGAAGGGGACGAGTTCATTCGTAAGTCAGAGCTTCTGGGGGTATTGACTGAGTTTTACAGGCAACAGAGAGAGCAAGAGCGGGAACATGATCAGGGTATGGGACCACGTGCTGGGGGTGGTCAGGATACGGGCACGGGTGCTTCTTCATCTATATCGCAGCGAGGGGGTTCGTTTAAGGATTTCATGACTGGGAATCCGCCAGAGTTTAGAGGTGGGGGTGAGCCAGGGATGGCTATGGCATGGGAGCGCGAGGTAGAGGCTGCCTTTCGAGTTGCGCATGTGGAGCCGAGAGATATGGTTGGATATGCGGCTTATCTGTTGAGGGGAGGGGCATTGCAGTGGTGGAAATCTATCGAGTCGGCTATGACATCTTCTGCAGCTTTTGCGATGACGTGGGATCAGTTTAGAGCTGTGTTCGAGCTGCAATATATTCCTAGAGACGAGAGGCGGGAGATGGAGCGGCGATTCCTGCATCTGCAGCAGGGTGAGATGACAGTGCAGCAGTACGTGGATCAATTTAATGAGTATTCGCAGTTTGCTACCTATCACATCGCCACCGAGCAGCGAAAGGCCGATGCATTTATTGATGGACTGCGAGCCGATATTAGAGAGTTCGTCGGGATGCACGAGACTTCTACTTTTGCCAGAGCATTGGAGATGGCCCGCATAAGGGAGCGGGAGATAGCCAAGCAGAGGGAGGAGCCATCTTCTCAGCGTCGACGTGCGAGGACTCCTGAGCGGTCCTCGAGAGATCGGAGGCATTCCAGAGACGATTCCAGGGAGCGGCGTTCGGGCCAGAGTTCAAGAGACAGACGGGATCGAGACAGAGACAGGGACAGGGAGCAGAGATCGTGTGGACCGGGGCGGAGCCAGCGATCAGATAGTCAGAGTCAGAGGCGGAGTTCGAGATATACAGAGCAGAGTCAGAGCAGCGTAGGGCAGAGGCCTCGAGATGGGGGCGATAGGGGAGACAGTTCAGCTGGAGATCGAGAGTGCTTGAGATGCAACCGTCGCCATAGTGGGCCGTGCGTGCCTAGGTGTTATCGATGCGGCCAGCGTGGGCAAGCTGCCGCCACGTGTACAGTTCCAGAGCCATTGTGCTTCCGTTGTGGGAGGCCGGGGCACAGGGTGTGAGACTGTCCAGAGTTGGGATCAGCGGTGCATGGTGCGAGTTCCAGTGGGGCTAGAGCTGAGCCGTCGTCATCCGGTCGTCATGATTCTCGGGCGCGGGGTCGGGTATTTCAGGCGACTACAGAGGCAGCTCGAGATGATGCTGATATGGTTTCGGGTATGTTTCTCTGAGCTTGATTTGAGTGTGTATTAGTGTGGGACGGGTCATTGGGCTGTGTCTGTGATAAGAGTATGTGTTCTGTTGTGTGTGACTGCTTCGTTTTGTCTGTGCTTATGTGGCTCTGTGACAGAGGGGCGGGATTGTGTGTATGGGCTGAATGGGGTCGTCATGTTTGGGGAGTATATGTGGAGTCAATGTGCTAGATTTGGGTTTATTGTGATCTGGGCTTTCGAGTTCAGAATTGTGCTATGTTAGTGGATTAATCTTGTGGAGCTATGTGAGCCGTGTGAGTATTATTGCGAATTTTTGTGATGTGCTAGTGGATTGATCGATTCTGATAGTGGATTATCATATTGATAGTGGATTTAAATTCTTGTGTGTGCTATCCCTATTTATGGTATTGCGTTTTATGAGATGTGTTTATCTGTTATGGTGAAAAGAGTTGAGAGTTCTGTTGTGATAGTGGATTAATCTATTGAGAGTGGATTTAACCCCTTTGTGATTTTAACCATGTTTATGAGCTTGCGTTTAGTGATTCGATGGAGATATCTTTACGTGTTGTGTTAGTGGATGATCTATATAAAGTTATGTGAGTATGTGATAAAAGAGAGTGAAAATCGATGGATTGAGATCGTGCGTGGGCCGAGTGGCTTATGAGGTGACGCCACGTGAAGATTCTGTGAATAGAGGATTTATCAGTTGCCGATATGATTTAATTGAGCTATTAGTGGATTGTCAAATTGAGTTAAAGATTCGAGGGAGTCGACTTGTTCGAGAGTTGAAATAAAGACGTGTATTAGTGATGATTGTGCCAATCCGAGTTCAAATGCGAATTTATCGAGAGTTGTGAGTCAACATTTCGGGGATTTGACTTAAGAGATGTGTATTGCGAATGACTTGCGATAGATTCCGGGTAAGAGGGGAGGATTTGTAACATCCCGTTTTTGTGATAATTGCGTGGATTTATTTTAGTGGATAATTAATATATTATTATTGCGTGGGTCCAATGAGAACCCGATTAGTGGATATATATGTGTCGGGTTTGCGAGTTACGTGTCTCCGGGTCATAAATTTAGTGGATTAATTGTATATTTGAGTTCGTGGAATTAATTGGGTAAAGTGGATTTTAATTATGAAAATGGGGTATCGGGTTCGGGTTAATGGGGTCGGGACCCGTTAGAAAGATGAAATTATATGCTTGCGTCTCCTTTTTTTCCCTTCTTTCTTAATCTAGTGTGGGTATGTGAAGGTGTTCGTATATGTGTGTGTGTGAGACATGAATTCATCAAGAAAGGGTCATAAATCTTGAAGTTGGTTGCTGGATTTGGTGTTCTTTCTCCTTCCTTGAGTTCTTGAAGATTGCAAGGTAAGGATTCATGGGTTTAATCTCTAATTTTCGTGATATATGTTAAGGTAATGTGAAATTGGTTGAAAGTTTGTAAAGGAGAGTTATGTAGTTGATATTGTGTATATGTGAGGCTGGAACCGAGTTTGGAGGAGGTTGATACCTCCTGGTTCAGAAGCTGGCGTCGAGCAGGGAAGGAAGAAGACAGCGGTCAGCGCGGCCGCGATGGGGGGGCGGCGCGACCGCGATCGAGGCGCGGCCGTGGTGTCTGGGCGCGGGCGAGATCGAAGGGGGAGGGTCTGGAGCCGGTTTTTGGGGGTATTTGGGTTCCGTTTGGGCTGTTTTTGAGTCGGGATATTGTTGGGATTGTTTTGGGGCGGGTTTTCATCGGGACTTCGGGGTTTCGTTTGGGAATTGTGAGTCGGGTTTTGATCGAGTTCTCGGGGTTTCATCGGGGTTGTTTTCGAGTTAGAGTTTTGGGAATTCGGTTGGGGGTTGCTTTTGGGTTCGAGTTAAGCTCATTATGAGTTGTAATATGTGTTCGTGGATTTGTGTTAACGAGTTGGGATTTGTGTAATTTCAGGGACGAGTCAGCGAGCCGAGCCGAGTCAGAGATTCTGAGAATTAGTGGATTAACCAGGTGAGTACCCGAGTTCTTTTCTAAACCGCGGGACAGTTTTCAGAGTCGTGGTTGTGTGGATAGTTTCGTGTATGTGTGTATTGTGTATATTGTGTATTGTGAATGAGACAGGGACGCGAGCACAGGTATGATTCTATTCCTACATATGTGATATATGTGCATGAGATGAGATCCAGTCCGGGGGTCCGTGGTGAGTACCATACGGACGGTGATTCGCGATGGGTTATCGCGCGGGTTGACTGTCCCTAACAGTCCTTGGGGCGTGTATACACGGCAGGGCCTGTAGCCGGTTCGCGCCCGTGCTACAGGGTTGTGGCTAACTACCGGTGTACACGGTCGTTAGCTGGGGAAGGGTTTCCCCCTTAGTGATTCTGTGTGCAGGGCTCGGGATCTCATGTATGTGTTCATGCCTGCATCGTGATGTTGATTGCCAGAGACAGAGTTAGGGTTTGTGCTGTGTGTATGTGCTATGTGTACGCTTGTTATGTGTTTATTGTGCAGAGTCCAACCCTCGAGTACTCACGAGCTTTCGAGCTTACGTATTCGAGTCTTCCATGTTCAGGGCGTCAGTGACAGGAGTAGCAGCCGAGTTTGATTAGCTGGGGCCGGGAGCTATCTGGGAAGCTTTGTGTTAATTTGTGTAATGATCTGATCAGTACAACCTATGTTAGCACTTTTGGGCTTATGTAATCCAGTGGATTATGTGTTAATGATGTTTAATAAAAGTTTTAAATTGTCAGAGATTTCAGTTATCCTGTGACATGTGCATAATTGAGCTATTGCGATATTGCCACCTGTGTATTGAATTGACGTGGCATTTCCGGGTTAAGGAAGGGTGTTACATAATTATACAAAATAAATACAATTATTATATGCATGTTTCAAATTTAAAGACAATATATGTGTATTAGTTATTAGTAACTAATTGGTTTAATTGTTTTTTTAATATAATGAATTAAAGTGATTAATTTAAGGAAATAAATTAGGAAAGAAAGAAGAAAGATTATTTATATATTTTTTAATTAATTAAATTTATCATTGAATGGTTTTATATTAGGAAAAAGAGCGGGAAAATGAAAAAGTAATTCGTTGATAGAGTGACATGTGACAATAAGATGTTCTCAATTATTATAATATAGAGATTATTTGGAAGGATATTTGTGCAAAAACCCTTAAGTTGGACAAATTTTGTGGTTAAAATTCCCAACCGACAAAATCTCACGAAATTGGGATGTTACATGTTGTAATCGGTTGAAAGTCACAAGCCACAGTCGACAAGTTATCAGTGACCACCAGAATTTCGCCGAAAAAGTAAATTCCAACAAAAATAACACGGATTTGAACAAAAAAATCAACAAGAAATGTGAACTTAAATCGTAAAACACAGACAAGTAAGTTCGCTAGAAAGAAGATTCCTCGAAGACGAATGGTTGGTTAACATATCGCAACCGGTTAATCAGGTTACAAATCATTTTTTTTTAAAACTCATTTTGATCAGTATTAGACTATTTGTCAGTTGGAGGTTTTTATGCAATGAAAAATGATTTGGGTTTTAATCACAAAAATTGTCTAACTTTAAACTTTTTTTATACAAATATCACTTATTTGAACCACACCAAATTTTTTTTTTTAAAAGTGTATTTTTAGGTATTTTAGCGACAAATAATGTCACAATCATAGATTTTTGTTCTATACAAAGCGTGTGTTAAATCTTTAGGAATTAGGAAATAGTACGTAAGTTCAGAAAATTTGATTGTTACGTACAAGGTTTGTGAAACAATTTATCAAAAAGATGATTGATTTTAATTGGTAA